>SZWC01010335.1:2988-39382 GCA_023375785.1 Penium margaritaceum
CCGGACCCATCAGCTGCAGCAACGCCGAGAGAAAAAGGCGATGACAAGATGGGAAACATGGGTACTTGGGTACGAGGCGATGCAGGGGGGGGGGGGGTATGAGTGACGCCAGCGGGCCATTCGTCGTAGCGGGAGCGGCGTCTCTCGCGCTAATCAGAAAACATTCAACGTGTAAACAGCAGGAGATGAACAGGATGACCAGGGTATTTTTGTGCCTCCTGTCATGACCGACTGAGGCGGGGGGCTACCTCAGCACCAAAAGATGTCCGGAGGTTGAGCCCGCCTCCAAAGGGCTCAACAGGGAATGACTATAATGAGGGGTTTTCCCGTCAGAAGGAAGGTTTGAAGGAGGATTCATCCAAAAATATTATTTTTAATGATGAAATTGCAAAGGCTAATGGGTCCAAAGAAGACAGACTAAAAGGATTCATAGACATACAGGTGATTTTGGGGAAGTGAATTGATACGAGATAAGCCATATCTGGTTCCTTAACTTACTAAGCTATACAATATTTGGGGATGTAGAAGATTGTGGATGAGCCCACCTTTTTCTTTGGATGAGATGGAAAAGTGTGGAAAAAATCAGAGGTTCAAAAGGACAAATGGGTAGGTCTATTAAGTCAGATTTTTGGTGGGGAAGAAACCTTTACAAATAAGGGTTAGTTTTTCTTGTCATTTTAAAAAGCATATTGAAGAGGAGGAAGAAATCTTTGATGGTTTCATCACGACGGCACATAAGGACGGATTCCTCGCTTGTCAAGGTCCATGAAGTGCTTGCGTGGGCAAACAATATGGATCATAGTAAGAATTTTTCATGAAATACTAGGGGTGCAAAGGTTGGCTGGGAGATGGGGAGAATTCACAGTGAATAAAGAGCAAGTCAAGGCCATGTTTCTATGGTGATTTGTGACGTTCCTCTCGACCTATACAGTTTACTGTGACCACTCGGCCATGTCCATCCTCGTGCAAATCCCTGATGCAGACCCAGGTGGCACCGAGGAGTCGTCTGGTGGTGGACTACCTACTCGGAGCTGATTGACGGTCGCCCCAGAGTCCTGGATGCTTTCTGGGACCTTTTGTAGTTTTTCTGCAGCTTATAGGATTTTATCGGTGGACTAGCCGTGGGCCCGATTTGCATGTCTTTGCATTGTGTGTCCACCGTTTGTTGTCGGATGCATGCATGTGACCAGTTGTAGCGTCCGGCTGGACATTCTGCAAGTGTAGGTTCAGGCGCCGTAGCGTTCTGACTTGTCTACGATGAGTTACGGCCAAAACAATGGTTTTGGGCCGGTTTTAGGACAGACCTTGCACTGCTGCGTGCGACACCCGCCGTGCGCCGCGGCAGGTACTTATGCCATGGACCGGTCATTTGTCATTTCTCTCTGCAAATGCTATTCAAGCATTCTGACACTTTGCCTTGTGTCCCCTAGCCAGACCCTTGCCGCTGTGTGCACGACTTGTGACTGTTGTCACCGTCTGACCAGACATAGACACCTAGTCAGCGGCAGAATCGCTAGGAAGCTTCCACGCATTTTCTCATGAAATCAGAGCAGCGAGACTCCTCTTGCTGAGCTGCGCCGTAGAGACGCAGCACCTGCAGCAGTATTGAGAGTCAATGCCGCCGCCGTATCGTGGGACTTGTTGCAGCTGTTTTTTCAACAACTACATCATCACTCAGTCCCCACCACGACAGCGGGTGAGCTGCGGCATTTACTAGCTCCTGTAGCAGTAGCAGCAGCAGCACCACCAGGTGGCAGCAGCAGCCATGTCTGGCTGCCAGCCTGTCCACAAAAAAAAGGAGTAGTAGCTCGTAGCAGCAGCTCGCGGCGGCGGCTGCGAGCACTGACAGCACGCATCGGCGGTAGCAGCTCGCAGCAGCGGCAGCATCAGTAGTCGCGAGCAGCAACATCAGCGGAAACATTAGCAACGCAGCAGCAGCATTGCAGCTGCTGTAGCAACTACAACGCATCAGCAGCAAAGTAGAAGCAACAAAAGCAGCAGGTGCACAACAACAGCATTGCAGCTGTTGCGCAGTTTCTATTGCGTAGAAACTGCACTGCACATTGCAGGCCTGCGTGGCACTGCGCTGGCCTGCGCAGCCCCTGCGCAGCCGCGAGCAGGGAGTGACGAGGTCACCCCCGCTGGTCACGCGGAGTTCGCGTGAATTTCCAGAAAACAATCGCTGGCCTTAGAAAACGCTAGCGGAAAAAACGCTAGCGGTTTTTTCGCTAGCGTAAGAAACGCTGATGTCATCAACGGCTGTGCTGACGTCAGTAATTTTGGGATAAAAAAGTCAGTTTTTTAAACGTTTTAACTCCTCAATAAACGCTGTCGGTTTCTCATTCGAAGCATTTTTTACGTTCTGCCCCACACTGAGCGCTGACATGGCTCCGACCGGTGACAATGACAAATGACCGCCAAATCCTTCTTCCTCCTCCTCTGGGGTCATGAGCCCACGCTCGCAGGCCATTGCGGACCTGCGGAGTCAGCAGGATGAGATACATCGCCTACAGCAGGAGCAGACCGATGCCATTCGCACGCTCACTGATCTTTTTGAGAGTTAGTCCACGGTCCCACACCACACATCCGAGGGAGTCGACAGTGTCACACCTTCTACACAAGAGTCAGCATCTACACCGAGGAGAGCAGCATGACAGGACCCGCCACTTCTTGATCCTTTGGAGGAGGACCCTGATATGCCATCCATGGACGATGACACTCCCGAGATGGAGATTCATGTACTTCAGGAGCGTCTTCGCCAGTTGCGGACGCGTTCCGGTTCCCCGTTCTCGGCGATCTGATCTTCGCTTGAGACCTACCTCGGCGGCTTTCCTCGTCCCGATGTCTTCCCCATCCCTTGTCTTTCCCATCTTGTGGTTGCTCTCCCTACGGAGCGGCAACCCAAGGACTTCGAGACACCGCCCCCACCATATGTCAGCGAGGACGGCTTTGATAGCTGGGAGACCCTTTTCTAGGTCTGGGCCACTTCCGAGGGAGTTTGGCCCTACTACCACAATTTGTACCAGGTTACGGACCGTGCTCAGGTGTTGACAGCGGCTCGGGCAATGCGCGGACTTCTTTACGCCATGCCTCGCGAGACTGTCGTGGACTTTCGCCCTTTCCTTGGAGAGGCCGGCACAAGCAAGGGTGCTGACCCATGTCGGGCTGGGAGCTGGCATTGTCCCTGCTTGCTGTAGAGACGCACGCCACCCACGTGGCTCACATCCGCACCTTCCACTCCCTTCGTCAGGGACCTGCTGAGCCCGCGGCCGCTTACTGGCGGCGCGCCATGCGCATTTACACGGGCCTTGGGACCGCAAGAGGGACACAGCTCTGGGCGCTTCGCACGCTCATGATTGGAGTCCGTCTTGAGCATGCCAACATCTTCACGAGGTACAGCGACACCGCACTCGAGCCTTTCTCCACCTCCCTTCAGCTTCATCGTTGGGCGCATCACCTTTTCCTCCAGGTGACATCCGCTCGGGAGGCAGACGTCGCCCACCAGGAGAGTTCACTTGCTACACCGGTCATCGCGTCACCACCGACGCCTCTCTCGCAGTTCACTTCTCCATCCTCTGGCACGCCCTCCTCTTTCCCTTCCACCCCAGCTACCCCAACTCAGACGCAGGGTGTGGCAGCAGTAGCACAAGGGAAGAAGAGCAGATAGAAGTGTGGCTCGGGCCAGTAGCAGTCACCACAGCAGCAGTCATTAGGCGATAGCAGTGGACGCCCTTTTCACTGCTACAACTGTGGAGGCGCTCACCGCTACACCGAGTGCCAGCAGCCGCTCGACTGGGCGCGGATCACTCGCGGTCTTCAGGTTGCACACACGCAGCGGTCTGCGTCGAGCAGCACAGCCTCTGGTCGCGTGACGACCACGACCGCAACAGTTCCCGCTTCCCCACCGGCGAGCAGCGGAGAACCGGACGCCCGTGACCATACCATTCCCGAGCTCCGTCAGCACCTGGCGCTTCGCTCTCAGGGAGGTGCGAGTGTGTCGTCACAGCCGGGTGGTTCATAGACTGTCTGTTCGTCTGTTCTTGTCTCTTGTGATGACTCGTGTGGGGGAGCACAACTGGCATGTGATGATGATGGACCTGACAGTACAGATTGGATTTCTGAGTGTCACCTGTGCGCCCTTCGTCGTTTTCCCTCCTCTGTTGCCGAGCGCCCGTCTTCAGCCGAGTGTTCCATTTCCCGTTGCACCGTGACGTCCTCCAGTCGTGACTCAGGTGGTACTTAGATCATCGATTCCGGTGCCACTCACCACATGACATGTCGTCGTAGTGACTTCGTTGTCCTCGGTCCTGTGGCATCTGTTCGTTCCGTTCGCACAGGCTCTGGTCAGTCCTTGCCAGTCCAAGGTGTTGGGGTTGCGTGCTTTGATGGTCCGTCTGGCCCCTTGTATCTCTCCGACGTGCTTTTTGTGCCTGACTTTAAGCTCAGCTTGCTCTCTGTGCATGCCTGCACTTTGATGGGACTCTCTGTGGAGCACACGACCGACTCCGCGACCGTGACTGCTCTTGATACTCGCATTGTTGTTCTTCATGCCCTTGTTGTGGATGACCTGTATCGTGTTCCTCGCATCTCTTCTTCTCCTTGCTCCCCTTCTCCTCCTGCTCGTGTTTTGTCACTGGTGTCCTGTCTACTGAGCATCAACGCCTGCTGCATCGACGTCTGTGTCATGTGGACTCTGACACTATGTCGAAGCTCATTCGGACATAGCCCGCCCTCTGTCTTGAGGCAGCCTCTTTCGAGAAGCCGCCTAAGACCGATTGTCTATTTTGCGCTCAGGGTAAGATGCATCGCTGCACTTATCCTGACTCCCGTTCTCGAGCCCTTCGCCCCCTCGAGTTGGTCCATTCGGACCTTCTCGGTCCTCTCCCTGTCGAGTCCTTATCCGATCGGGGCCGATATGTCCTAACCCTCACCGATGACTTCACTTGGATACGGTGGACCTACAACGTGCGCTAGAAGAGTGATGCCAATCTCGTGGTTTGTCTCTGGCTAGTGATGGCTGAGCGTCAGTCTCACCACTCGCTGCATACCTTCCTCTTGGATCGCGGCGGCGAGTTTCTCAGCGACATGGACAGTTTCTTTGCCGAGCGCGGGATTTTTCACCAGATCTCGGCTCCTGCCACTCCTCAGCGGAACGGTGTCTTTGAGCGCTGGAACGGCACCATGGAGGATGCGGTTCGTGCTATGCGGTTTGAGTGCGGTCTCCCGGAATCCTTCGCCTTTGAAGGATTTGCCTACATGACGTGGGTCTGGAACCGCCTCCCACGCGGTCCTCTTCCGAACCACGTTACAATGTATGAGCTCTGGTTTGGCCACCGTGCCAATCTGCGTCTTGCTTGTGTCTAGGGCTTAGTGGCTTTTGTGTGGTACACGGAGGATCAGTAGGGGTCAAAGGTCTCTCCGCGGGGTCGCTTGTGTGCCTTCGTTGGCATCTTCCCGCTGTCGAAGGCCTGGCATTTATGGGACCCTGTCCATCGTCGCTTTGTTGAGTCTCGCAACGCTCTCTTCTTTGAGTCTCTCACCTACCGCGATCTGACGTCGATTCTGTCGATGTCTATCACACACGTTTGTATGTGTGAGGTTTCTTGACGGATGGGGGAGTCTGAGCCTAAGAGCACCTCTCTTCCGGCTGATGTGTCCGTTCGAGCCCCCTCCACTTCTCGGTCTCCGGCTCTTGATGATCCGGCGATCATCACTGTCTCCCGTCCAGCCTTTCTCCTCTCCTATACCATCGCGCCCCACAAACACCCATGATGTTGTCCCTCCGTCCACCGGTACTCCTGTCTCTGTGGGCGGTCCTTCTACCACTCCCATTCCTGCGTCTCCCATCCGTTCACCAACCTCTCTTCCCACTGCATCACCTGCTCGTGTGTCTCAGTCCTCACTGGATGTGGTTGTGCCTGTCTCTGAGCCTGCGGTCAGCCCTTCGAGCCCAGGCTACTCGCGTGAGCCCGGTGGTTGTCTTCTACCGTTGGGCTCCGAGGCCCCGCGAGTATCAGGTCCCGCACCCAGGCGCTCCACTCTTTGCTTTTCGAGTGGCGATCCCGGCACAAAGGCCCTCGGCCTGAGTGTCGGTACAGATCACACAGAGGTACATCCAGCGTGTCCTATAGGGCACGATATGGTCACTCGCTAGTTTTCTACCGCTTGTGATACAACAGCTGACCTTGTGGTCGTCAGGCCCAGTGCAGAGGCGTGTGCACTCACCACTAAGAGCTCTCCCTCGTTGGCGCCTGATCCGGACACACTGAGGGACGCCCTCTCATCAGAGGATGCCGACGCTTGGCGTGCCGCCTGCGAGGATGAGCTTCGTGCCATCCGAGAGCATGGAGTTTACGAGCTAGTCGACCTTCCACCTGGGAGGAAGGCAATTCAGGTCAAGTGGGTCTTTCTCAAGAAGGTAAAGCCGGATGGCTCACTGGAACGCCACAAGGCTCGCTTGGTTGTCAAGGGGTTCTCTCATATCAAGGGCGTTGATTACACTAACACCTTTGCCCCTGTCGGCCGCATGACCTCAGCTCGCGCTCTATTTGGTGTGGTGGCTCAGCATGACTAGGAACTGCACCAAATGGTTGTGAATAATGTGTTCCTCCATGGCTCTCTGGATGAGGAGATTTACATGGCCCAGCCACCAGGCTTTGAGGACGGTAACAAGGTATGTCGCTTGCGCAAGTCCTTGTATGGACTCAAACAGTCTTCTCGGTGCGGGAACCGGGAGATCACAGGCACTCTGACTCGTGCAAGATATGTACAGAGCGAGGTAGATCCCTCTCTTTTCATCCGACAGGCACCTGAGCGGTTCACTGCCATCGTGGTCTATGTGGACGACCTCCTGATTGTGTCTCCCTCCATGGAGGCCGTCAAGGAGGCCAAGGCAGTCCTCCAGACTGCCTATGGGATGAAGGACCTTGGTCCTGCAGCCGTGTTTCTTGGCATGGAGATTGTACGAGACTGTAGACGCCAGACGCTTCTGTTGCATCAGGCCCGATACGCACGCATTGTGGGGGAGCGCTTCACTGACCTCCTTGGCGCAGTGCCAACGGCCTCCACACCTCTCACACCTGACGGACAGGACGCCCTGAAGGTGGACAATCCCAACAACAGGGGGAGACAGTGGATGGGACCTTGTACCTCTACCTCATCGGATCTCTGATGTACCTGGCCACTACTACACCCCGAGACATCGCCTTTGCCGTCAACCTCCTTGCACATTTTTTGCAGGCTCCATGTGCTAGAGCCCTTCAGGCGGCTGTGGGAGTGGTGCGGTACGTGGTTTCCACGCCGTACCTGGGACTCTGCTTTCGCTGGCAGTGTTCGATGGTTCTTGACGGCTATACTGACAGCCACTGGGCCTGGAGCCCAGATGGACGCAGTCGCACCAGTTACGTGTTCCTTTTTGGTGGTACCGCTGTATCTTGGCATAGTGGGAAGCAGGGTTGCATCGCACGTAGCTCGTCAGCAGCAGAGTATGCTGCTCTGGGTGCAGGGGTTGCTGAGGTAGTGTGGCTGCATCGCCTGTTCCTTGAGCTGGGTCAGTCAGTGCCCGCCATTGTGCTTCGTTGTGACAACCAGAGTGCTCTTGCCATTGCGGAGAACTCTGGTGTCTTTCATTCTCGCACGAAGCAAATTGTGGTTGAGTATCACTCCGTGCGTGATCTAGTGGAGCAACACTGATGACGTGATCTCCGTCATATGGGTCGGCACTGACATGAAGCGTGCTGACTTCTTGACGAAGGCACTGGCGCGCGGGAAGTTTCTGGTGGCCATTCGTTCCGTTGGGCTTCGCCCCTTGTCTGAGAGTGGTTGACTACGGGGTGTGTTTGTGTCTGTGTCACGACTGTTTTTGCACTCGTTGTTGCACTCGTTTCAGTGCTGCACGTGTATGGGCATGCGTACCATCGGATCATGGGGGAGTGTTGTGATTTGTGACGTTCCTGTCGACCTGTACAGTTTACTGTGACCACTCGGCCGTGTCCATGCTCGTGCAGATCCCTGATGCAGACCCAGGTGGCACCGAGGCATCGTCTGGTGGTGGACTACCTGCTCGGAGCTGATCGACGGTCGCCCTAGAGTCCTGGATGCTGTCTGGGACCTTCTGCAGTTTTCCTACAGCCTGTAGGATTTTATCGGTGGACTGGCCGTGGGCCCGATTTGCATGTCTTTGCATTGTGTGTCCACCATTTGTTGCCGGATGCATGCATGTCACCAGTCGCAGCGTCCGGCTTGAGATTGTGCACGTGTAGGTTCAGACGGCGTAGCGTTCTGACTTGTCTACGCTGAGTTCGGCCAAAACAGTGGTTTTGGGCCAGTTTTAGGAAAGACCTTGTACTGCCGCGTGCGACACCCGCCGTGCGCCGTGGCAGGTACTCATGCCATGGACCTGTCATTTGTCATTTCTCTCTGCAAATGCTATTGAAGCATTCTGACACTTTGCCTTGTGTCCCCTAGCCAGACCCTTGCCGCTGTGTGCACGACTTGTGACTGTCGTCACCGTTTGACCAGGCACTGATGCCAAGTCAGCGACAACATCGCTAGGAAGCTTCCACACATTTTCTCAGTTTTGATATTTTGTATTACCAACTTAGTTCATATAAAGGAAGGAGAGAATGGAGGCATGAGTAGAATTCAGGAAAAGGGATTTCTGGCGAGGATGCCTAGTAGAATGGCATTTGAGGCTTGGCGCGAAGGCCAATGGAAAATTGTTCAAGAACAATAAAAACTAGAGTGAGGACTTTGTGTTTAGCCATATGGGCCGAGCTCACACTTGAGAATGGAGACCAGATAACAGAGATTTCTGGAACACCTGAGTTGGCTCCCGCGATTCTGAGGGGAAGTGGAAGACCATGGGTGAAGGGAACCCTGTTAGCTTATGGATAGTGGGTATCTGGGTAAATCAAACAGTGCAAGAGAGGTGGGAAGGTAGGTAGGAGCCTTGTTGGAATGCACGAACCCAAGCGATGGGTATGGAGTCTAGGATGTTGGAGATGATGTGTTGTCGAGAATTAGAAAACGACAATATTGTTCAGGCGAATAAGTCGCCGAAGGTAGTGTCGACCCAGATGAACCATCGCTCAAATGGTCAAACCCCAAAGGCGGATAAGTCTTGTTTTCATGTGAAAGAGTAGTATGGGACAAATACATGAGCGAGTTCCTTACAGGAGCCGAGGGATCGGGAATGGATGCAATAAACTGTTGGAGAATGAATTTCCATTGACGGTGTCCGGATGGGTGCTTGAATCTGGTTATGGAAGGGTGGGAGAAGTGCCCCTTTTGGAGAATAATTGATTGAAAATCCCGTTGCTCTTCCATTGGGAGTCTCTACAAGACAAATAGGAATGCCCCCAATTTTATTCTTTGGCCAAGATGAGGTGTGATGGCCAGATCATTCCTAGGCCACCTTTGGATTTAGGAGAGATTGTTCTGGAGGGTCAATAGAGGCAAAGACTTGTGGTGATAGGGTTTTGGATTGTGTTCGAGGAGATTACATTGAGACGGAGAGTGTCAATCTGGTGTAAATGTTCAGGAGCTGGGGTGCAGATGTAAGTTTTCAAGATGATTTTTGGGTTGAGATAAGAATTTGCAGCCGCCACTTTGGATCAATTCTTTTGATTTAGCCCATATTGTTACAGCAGCCTGAAGGCTTTCGAGAGTAAGGTGGTGAAGTGGGATGGGGTGGGGTGGGGTGATGGGGGTCTAGCGATGGACTATACATATGGCCAAGGATACAGACTGGATCGGATGGCAAGGAAAGCTTTGAGGATACCACCGGGGTGTGTTCGTCAATGCGGGGGAGGTGTGTTCTCTTATAACTAGTTCGGAGGTTGGTAAACCGCGCCACAGTAGGGTGTAGTTGCACAAACAAGGTGATGTCCCTGGAGGATGGCAGGTATAGTGTGACGTCATGTCCATATCCAACGAAGATATTGGGTCGGGGTAGGATCGGGATGCCAAAGAGTTGAGCTCTCAAAAAGATCCGCGATGGGCTTGAGCGTGCATGTGAAAAGGAGAGGGGCAAGTGGGCAACCTTGTTTTACACCAGAATGGCGAGGGATGGCTTTGAGGAGGGTACCATTGAGAATGAATCTGGTATGTTTCTGTTGATGTAGGAGTTTGACCTAGCATATGAAGGCAGGAGGGAGACATCGATGAGCCAATGTTCAGAAAATGAACTCATGGTCAAGGGATTTGTAAGCCTTTTAGATGTCAGCACATGAGAAGTAGAGAGGAGACTTGGTATGCGAGGCATAATGGTGGACATTGTATAGCTAGGTTAGGGAATTCAAGATGCTTTTTCCAGGAACAAATCCAGTTTGGTCTTCATGAAAATGTAGGAGAGGGGTTTGGCAAGCCAGTTAACCAGGAGTTAGGCGAGGATCTTGCACTGAACGTTCAGGAGAGAGACTCGTCCAGAGTTTCCAATATTTTACAAGTCACCATTTTTGTGAAGGAGAGTAGTGATGGATGATGCAAAGTCTGGAACCGCTTCAGGGTCCTTGAGGAGAGCATTATAATGTGGAAGTAGTTTGTGGGAGGAGTGGAGGAGAAGTTTTTTGGTAGAGTTCTGTGGGTAGCCATATGGTCCTGGATTTTCATGTGAGGCCTGGGTGAGGATGGATTCAGAGATTTTGCAGGTGGAGAGGGGTGATTCAAGAGAGGAATGAATTGATGGAAGGGTTCCGTTAGTTTTGCCTTGTGGCGAGAGATGAGAAAATTTGGCAATGTGAACAGGTCTTTTCTAGATTCATGAGTAAAAGGTCATAATGACAGAGGCCATAGAATGAAAATATGGGTGGATTTTCCATGCAGTATTGTGTAGAGCCAGACATTGGGTTGGAGAGTGTCATGGATGAAGTCTAGAAGAGAGGAGAGAGAGGGGTCACATCCTTCCTTGCTCCATTGTAGGAAAGCGGCTTGGTGATGGGTCAGGAATTTTTTAGAATAGTGAGTGTAGAGTTCGGGGTGAGATTTCTTCAGGTGTGCCAGAGTTTGGGCATCAGGAGGTCTGCAGCAATGGGATGAAAGTCACTTGATTGCCTATTCAAAATATTCAATGGTACATTACTTACGTGTGGCTTCTTGGTGACTGCATGTGCAGGGATAGCAGATGAATTAAAGTTTAGAGAAGAGCCAGTTTGACCTTAAGAGGGAGGTAAGGGACTGTTTGACCCAGGGTTTTTTGAAGAGGAAGGTGTTAAACTTCCACAGGGCTGTGTGTTTGGGCTGAGTGAGAGTAGAAAGTAAGGTAAGCAGGTTAGCACGAGATTGGTCAGATGTGCTGTCACGTAGGGGGTTGTGTTCAATGGATTTGATAGGTAGGGGAAGGCCAAGAGAATGATACACTTTGTCAATGCAAGATAACGAGCCCCCTGATGAGGATAAGATGAATCCCCGGCATGTGGGACAGAAGGTGTGGAAAGTTTCTTGGAGAGAGTAGACTTTGAATAGGGTGGTGAGGAGGGCCGAGTTGGGGTCGAGGGAGGGCAGGTTGTGCTTTGCCAAAGTTGTGACGGAGATTATTTCCCCTATTAGGAGGTGGGTGGGGTTGTCACAAGAATTAGGAGGTGGGCAAAGAGACTCCCATAGTTGTGGACAGGCTATGACTTGGACTGGGACATAGAGAACAGTGAGGATTAGAGGAGCATTTATTCGAATCAAGGTAAAATAGAGAGCTGAAGAGGGGATGCGATTACAAATTTTCATAATTGTTATGTTGTGATGGTGGATGACTAAGATTGTTTGTCGTAGCTGACTGAGGAGGGGGGTGTGGGGGATATTGTAGCACGTAAACAAGCACGTGAGTGAAATCTGGCAGACCGGTCTCTGGATGAAATACGGAGGAGAAACATTCAAGGCTAAATAGTCAATATGTGTAAAGGTTTTCTTCAGATGAATGAAAGGCTCGTTGTTACGAATGTTTTACAGCTAAGTGGGTGATAAGAAGGTGGATTTGAAGAGGAATGGAAGGGATTTTGCCTTCTTATCGTTTTTTAATGAATACAAGGGATTCTATGTGCTACTTTCTATCGTAGGAGGAAATAGGAGCTTTCAAGGATTTTGAAGTCGGCTTCTACTAGGGTTGAGCCTAAAACATTTGCCCAAAAAAATGGAATAGGACATTATGAATGGTAAAGTAGGTAACGTTTGGCACTAGAGAGTCTAATTTCTCAATTATTATTTCCATCAGGTTGCCGGATTTTCTAGGAAAAAAATCACGGTACAGAAAGCTAAAGAGGACGACACGGCCAAGGAGTTGAAGCCATAGGCACTGCATGAATCAATGTTCAATGGTTTTTGTCAAGCTGGAAAAAAGGACGGATTCTTCTATGACCAAGTTTGACATGTGGGTTGTGTGAGCCACAACATGAGAGCGTAGGACGATGAATTGAGGTATGAAGTGTTTTTGGCTTTTCAAGGACCAATGAGTATAATCGTGAAGATGATTCCATCTTCATTGGAATTACACGAAGGAAAAAAGAAATGAGGCACTCGAAGATTGGAGTAAACCATGAGGAGGGGGAAGGAAACATAATACATGAGCACTTGTTGCTGAAATTCCAATGAGGGAATCTGGTTTATAGAAGGCGATGTAATGACGGACTTTGGTATTAGCCATTTGAGGGCATTCATACGTGTGAGGATTGAGCTGGATGTTATGAAGGACTTGAAAAGCTCTAGGCAGATTGAGGGGTCAGACAGTGAGGTCCAAGAAGCCTAGTAGGTATTGGGTGGTGAAGAAATGAAGTTAACAAAAATATTTCAAGAGAAGGATCGTGGAATTGACGAGCATGCATGGAGAACAAGGAACCACGAAATAGTGGAGTCCAAAATGCCCATGGTAACAAAGTGACAAGATAGAGAGGGAGACAAAGGTGATTGAGTTAAAAACTAGCCTCGTATAATCTCCTTGTGATGAAGCTTGTGCTTGGGAGGAAATGCCCCAAGACAATGATTTTCTGCTTTGCATGTATAGCTACCAATTCCTAGGATAGTTCCTAACAAAATAATGACAATATGAAGTTTAAGTAGGCACCAAGGATGAATGAAGGGAAGTTTTGGAAGATATTGGAATTCCTTGGGAGTGGCTTGGGTGACTAGGGTGTTTTCTTTCACCACCAATTCTCTAAGGGAGGGGAAGGTGTATCTTAATTTTGCAGTTAGGACTATGATGTATTTTGCCCATACAGAGTTAAGGTCACCTTTTCCTAGAAAAAAATTGTTATTTGAATAAGTAAACCTAGAATCTCTGAAGTACATGTCCATGGAAGATGCTAGAAGATGAAAATATCCGGAGGAGGTTATTGATTCCCCCTGCATATACACACGACTTTGTGGTGGCCATGAGTGTGCAGGGCAGGCTGACTCGGAGAGTAGAGGCGACGCACAGTGAGTGCATGCATTAGCATCAAGCACACGACACATAAACTCACATCACTCCTCCTGTGCTCACGTCCCTCTCGACAGCATTGCCCCAGCTCCACCCTCTTCACCCATGGATAATACTAGACAAGTTTTTGGTGACCTATTTTAGTCTTGCTTTTTTTGTGATACATATTGTTTACGCTTGTGCACAAAGACTTAGAAGAGACCTCGAAGTCAAGGGTGGGCATTGGTGACTAACATAGTTCGTGCTAGAACTGGGAACCGGCCTAGGACCAGATTTAGGATTGTGCATGGGGTTTTTGTGTGTAGGAAAAGGAGCTCAAGCAAGCTTCACTTGCTGGCCAACGGGTGATCTCGACTAGCGAGTCTCACCCTGTAGGACTCCTTCTTGCACACTCCTAGGACTTGTGTCTTAGTGTGACAGCCATCCATGGTTGTCCTTTATCCAACCATAAAATCCTCAAACGAGTACCGAAATGAGTGAAACAAGTTGCATTAGACTCGTGATGATCTTCTGATGGTATCAGAATCAGCTGGGTCTGATGCTCGCCAGCTGGCAAAATCAGTGAAATCGACAAGCGGTCCCAAAAATGGCACTGAAAGGTAATGACACCCCTTTGTGCCGCTAGAACAGGCCGCGACCATCAAAGAAGGCTGTGTAGGGCTTGCTAGACCCCACGAAATTGGGGAGGAGCCGGAGAGGCGCAGGTCGCATGAGCTTGGAGGCGGTGTCTGCCAAGGCTTCATGCCACGTGAGCCTCCCGTGAGTGGGACGAACGAGATTGCAGCAGTAGAAGCAGAAGCAAAAGCAGCAATAGTAGCAGCAGCAGTAGTGGTAGTGCACTCGTGGACTGTGCTCTCCTTTCTACTCCTTCCTAGCACACCGAGGGTGTGAGGGTTAGAAGGGTAGGGGAAGACACTATAAGCAACGTGGTCTCCGTGCTGCAGGGTGGCTCAAACCCCAACGGCAGCCAACCCTCCAATCAGCCCGTCGCCACCACAGTGACATGGGAGGAGCTGTCCAAGATCATGATGCAAAAGGATCTTTCTTCCCTGCCGCTTGGCACGTGAGACTTCCTTGCATGGAATGACATCTTCCTCGTGTGGGCGGCAGAGCACAGGTTTGAGGAGGTGTACTTTTCCCTAGCGGCTGATGATACAGACGAGCGCATCCTTCTTTGTGCCTTTATTGCTCTTGCATGGACGCTGCCCGATGATCAAGCCTACGCCATTCACCATCTTGGTGTTGGCGGAAAGGGCGAGGATCTTGCAAAGCCACGCAGCGGAGCTCCTTGAACCTAGGAGGCGTGTCAACACCTCTCCACCCGACAGGAGGCACGTGGGATGGCTTTGGTCATCGCTCTGCGTGACAAGCTATGTAGGTTGTGTCCAAAGCCAGGAGTACACATTACAAAGTACTTGGACGCATCAATGGACTTTTTTTTTCAGACTATAGAAAAAGAAGCTTGGTGTGTCCTGCTTAGTGTTGGAGTGGCTGGAGTTCCAGCAGACATTGTTGATGAATCTCTGCGTCACAGATATCATGAGTATGGATGAGGAAGAGGTGTTTGAGGAACTCCGCCACTATTCTGCGTGGGGAAGGACGAGATTTTGAGACCGCCACCACCATCGTGTTTGTCGATTAGGCGGCGGTAGGCACATCCACAGGCTCTAGCTTCGCAGGTGGATGAGGCGGAGGGGGTGGAGGAGCACGGTCAGGTAGAGGATGAGGTTGTGTGCGGGGCATAGAAGGACACACCGGCAACTACTACGGGCAAGCCGGATACTACTAGCGGGCGTGCCCACACCTTCAGCATATCATGACCCCGCCAGCGCAGCAGCCATCCTACCAGTCGCGCTCCTGCTCACAGCTTGGCCAGTAGCTCCAACCACCTTGCTAGTCAAGGCAGGTCCCCAGGGGGTCACACACGCTGACCCCATTTGGAGCAGCCACGTTTGTTCCACCCTCACTGCAACTGCCACCGATGCCACCAGTAGCCCAGGGAACGCCACTTGCAACCTCTTTTGCTTGACACTCTTTCCCTTGGTCACCACTCACTCGCATTGCCCGCAGGCCCATGTTTTCACCATAACTGATGCAAAGCACACCAACCTACTTCACAGATGACTGGCACACATTCACTCTGATCTCATCAAGGACATGCAAAAGAACTCCTCAGCATGAGGTATCACTCCTGAGGACTGCCCTCATGGCCTCAAAGCAGACACTTGTCTGGAGTTCCACGAGGGCAAGGCCCACCAACGGACATTTCCTCAGTAAGACAAGGACAACACCGCACCTCTAGGGCTGGTTCATGCTTATCTGATTGGACCGATGCCCACACCCTCAGTCCAGTATGAATCTTAGAATGTCTTGACACTGACAGATGACTTTAGCCATTTTCGTTGGGCGTTCTTGCTCAAGTCTAAGTCAAGCACTCTCTAGGCTTTCACCTAATGGATACCTCTTGTAGAATGTCACAAAAAATGTAAGCTACTGAAACTATGGACCGGCAGAGGAGGAGAGTTCATGGTTCCACTGAATAAAATGCTCAAGGTGCAAGGAATTCAAACATCAGACCACAGCACCATACACATACACTCCCCAGGATAATGGGATAGCCGAGAGATGGCACATAACTCTTGGTGATAAGATAGGCACACTACTGAGTGAGTCGGGTCTGTCATTTGGGTTTTAGGAGGAAGCGGTGAAGTACATCACCTGGGTGTGGAACAGGGTCCCACAAGGTCCATTGCCACGATCAGTCACACCTTGGGAACGGTGGTTTAAGGAAAGGGCCAATTTGAGTCCTGCAGAGTCTGGGGCACCATGGCCTGCGTCTGGTTTGCCAGGCCACAGCGTGACCACAAACTGAGTCCTAGAGGTCGTTGGTGCGTTTTCTTAGGAGTGTCACATGGATCAAATGCATGGAGGTTCTGGGACCCATGATTCATAGTTTTCTTGAAAGTTGAGACGCTTCCATCTTGGAGCACATGCCTTACAGGAAATTCCGCACGTTCCGGCACTTTCCCAACCTGGCCAGTCTTGTATACTACCCTCACTATGTGAGTGTACCTGTGTTTGATCCACAGCCAGTCACAGTCTCCACACACACCGTGTCATAGGAGAAGGGTCAGGACAACTTTGTGCCCAGAGATCTCCTAACACCCACCAATCTGGCTAGCACTGAGTCAAGTGTGACTCAGTCACCTCCTGGGTTAAGAGAATGTCCCTCAAATGAGAGTCCTGAAAAGACTGCAACACCTGCACCACAGCCAATGAAGCGTTCCCTGTGGGACATCCCATGCGTGAACTACCAACAATTCTATCACATGGCTGGCCCCAACTCCGCTCAGTACCAACAGGTGGTACCCTTTACCCTGCCTGAAACAAGGGGCAGACGGATGCAATTGAATGGGAGAAAGCCATGGCGGTTGAGATCAATGCTCTTCTGGAGCATATGGTTTTTGAGATTGTTCCCCTTCCACTGGGCTAAAAGGCCATCGATGTGAAGTGGGTCTTCAAGCTCAGAAGAAACCAGACTGGTATGGTTGAAAATAAGAAATCTAGACTGGTAGCAAATGGATTTCATCAGATCCCAGGACACGACTTCACTGACACTTATGCCCCAGTGGGTATGGAACCGGCTGTGTGCTGTTGGGCGTAGCTGCACATGAAGATTGGGAAATTCATCAAATGGATGTCAAGAATGCTTTTTTGAATGACCCTCTGGAGGTGGAACTGTATGTAAAAGATCCAGAAGGGTTCGAGGATGGAACTGATCATGTCTGGCTACCGCTAAAAGCTCTCTACGGGCTGAAGCAAGAACCATTGTACTGGAACAAAGAGATGAGCCACACTCTAGAGACTAGGGGTTTCACTTAGAGTGTGTGTGCCTCTTGCTTCCTGCGATGGGACGGAGGAGTACCTGTCGTGTTGTTGGTCTATGTCGATTACGTGCTGCTTCTGTCCCCATCTCTCTCCCTCATCACAGGCACAAAGGCACTACTCCCTCGGCACTACAGCATGACTGATCTGGGAGAGGCAAGCAAATATAAGGGAATGACCATCATCAGAGACAGAGTTGCATGCACACTAACCTTGCATCAGGGAAGGTTTCTGGCATATCTCCCAGTTTAGCCAACAACCTTGCATTGCGCATGACAAAGCTTTGCAGAAACTGCTGCGCCACGTGTTGGACACTGCTGGCTTTGGTTTGGTCTTTGCTCCCACATCCTTTTGTCTGTTGGATGGTTTTTGTGACAGCAACTATGCGCGTGAAAATTAGGCTTGTAGTCGTAATGGGTATGCTTTTTGATTGTGGGGAACGGCTGTGTCATGGCAAAGTGCAAAACAGTCGTTTGTGGCACGCAGTGTTGCAGAAACAGAGTACATGACGCTGGGTGAAGTGGCGTGTGAGGGCATCTGGTTGGCATGAGTGCTTGATGAATTGGACTTGAATTCGCACGCCGTACCTTTGCACAGCGACAGCTCTGAAGTACGCCACATTGTTGTGAATGATGGAGTGTTGCATCCACGCATGAAGCACATTAGCGTCAAACATCACTTCGTCCATAATCAGTTGGGTCAAGAGCCATACAAGACCATCCCATCACTGGCGATGCTCAGTTGGAAGATTTCCTCACCAAAGCACTCCCATCCACAGCACTGCAACTTCAACTCCATCATCTTGGTTGCACATAGCCTACACACATGGCCAAGAGGGCATGTTAATCCTCCATGCATACATGCACGACTCCATGGCGGCCATGAGTGTGCATGACATGCTTACTCAGAGAGCAGAGGTGACGCACAATGAGCGCCTTCTTACGACACATACAGTCACATCACCCCTCCTGTGCTTGCTTCCCTCTCGACAGTATTGTCCCAGATCCACCCTCTTCACACATGGATAATGCTGGAAACGTTTTTGGTGACCTTGTTTAGTCTTTCCTTTTCTGTGATACATCTTGTTTAAGCGTTTGCACAAAGACCTAGAAGAGGCCTCGAAGACCCGGGTGGGCATTGGTGACTGACATGGTTTATTCTAGAACTAGGAACCAGCCTACAATCGAATTTAGGGTCACGCGTGGGATTTTTTCGTGCCTACGGGGTGAGCTTGACTAGCGAGTCTCAACCCGTAGGACTCCTTGTTCACTCCCAGGACTTGTGTCTTAGTACGACGGCCATGCATGGCCGTCCTTTACCCAACCCTGACATCCTTAAACAAGTATCAAAATTGAGTGAAAGAAGTTACATTGGAATCGTGATGCTCTTCTGAGAGACACTTGATATCATAACGCTGGAAGGGATTAGATTAGCGATCTGAGAAGCTGAAAGGAAACTATGGACGAAGGCTTCCAGGATTTTATTGAGATTTCTTTCAAAGAAGAACCACTTGAGGCATTTGAAAATGGGACCAAATGTGTGAGTGTAACAAAAGAATGGGCTAGAACTTTAGCAAAGTATTCAGCTTGGTTCTATGGATCGTGAGTAAGGTGAAAAGTTCCAAATTACAAGAGATGGGTCTTTTGACTTTTTTTATGAATGCAAAAATGCTTCTTTGTAGAATGAAGGAGTTGTTCCAATAGGTGCACATCATCAGGAGATACACAGATTCCATGAAATGATGTAGCAAACATGCCATCCCTATGGGTGAAAATGGTCCTTGGTTGTGCTCCTAGTCATTTGGAAACACTATTGTACAATTTTTGTTTTTTCCCAGCACCTTGTTTGGAAGTAATGGATGTTTTCATTGATGTGTGGAGCACACAAAAACAGATGTAGCACGGAAAGAACAGGGTAAGGGAAAGGGGAGGGGCTGCAGGGTTGGCTCATGGGGGAAGGGGAGAGTCAAGGGATCATATGCATCAACCTCCTGTATGAACTATGGCACCATGATGTACAGTAATTGTAGTGCCACGAACCACCTAGTAATGCATGCCTCACCTCTATCATGCAAGCCTACTGGGTACGCTGAGCTGGCGCTCCAAGTGCCTCCCTTCGCTTGTTGCCCTCCTCAGCCTCCTCCAGCCAATCCATCACCTCTACCACCTATGCAGCTGGATATAGCATGTATGCTATCCCAGGCATGCCTTCTTATCCTTGGAGATGGCATCCTTCCTACAAGGGCTTGGCCTATTTGAGCCCACCATTGGAACAATACTTTCTACCCTTGGGGTTCCTTCAAACTTTTCACAGCCCTGGCCGCAATCGAGTCCACTCTTGCTCACCTCATGTAGTAGCGCCACCTCCATGATCATGGAGTTGAGAGAGTTCGGCAATGTCTTAATTCACTTCCACATGAGTCGGAGGTAGCCCTTCGTGGAACGTCATTGGGGATGTTGAGGTTATCATTTCTGTGAAAGTGCCATCGATTGAGCACTGACAGTTTTTTCATGTACCTTGTTGCCTCAATCCTTGTGGCTGGTCTTCCCCCATATCTTTTGGCTGCTACTGTTGCTGTGAGCCGCGTACTCCAGGGCCGCCTATCACATGACGTGTCTACGTGCTACATTTGTCTCCCTCGCTTGTGTTATCTCTACACGTTTTTCTTAGCCCGGCTTACATCAGTTGCTCCTTGTCTAGGGTGTCGGTGTTATATGCTTTGTCTATCCTTGGGAAGTGCTGACTCTGTCACATCCACACTACCACTGTTTATGGCATGCTCATAGATTCAATGATTTTACTTTCCCTGTCCCTTTTTTTGCTGATTGCATTGCCTATGCGCAGGGAAAGATCCATCGCTCTCCTTTTTTTACTTTGACTCACAAAACCTTTCATCTTGTTTATGAAGAGATCAACAAGTTGACTTTATTGGACCCTTGCTTCATAACTTCTAAGGAGGTTTGGGTTTTCTTTGTGTTTTTTTGTTTATTGATGTCTACTCCCATATGCGCTGGATCTTCGCCCTTGGTAAAAAGAGTGATGTCGCTTCCTTAAGTTAACTCGCTTGTGGTCGTCGTCTTTGTACCCTTCGGTCTGACCGGAGCTGTAAGTTCATGGGGCCCACTACACGGTTCCTTGTATCCCATGGGGTGTGTCTGGAGTCATCGGTTCCATATACTCCCCAACAGAACGGTTTCTTTGAACGCTAAAACTGTACCCTTTCTGATAGCATGCTTACAGTCCTCTCTAAGTTGGATCCTCCTTTCCCTTCTCCTTTGAGGCCATATCCTATAGGACGTGAGTGTGGAACCATGTTCCTCATGCTATCCTTCCTACTCATTTCACCACTCTTGAGAATTTTTTGGTGTGTGGGAAGACCTTTGCCTTGCTTATGTCTTGGGATGCATTGTTTCCTTCTGGTTGCCCGAGGACCATTGTGAAGGGAAAGTCTCTCCTTGCGCTCTTGTGCCCCTTCGTTGGCGTCTCTTCAGTGTCAAAACCTTGGAATTTTGGGGAAGCTGGCCATTATTGTTTTTAGGATGCCCTTTTTTCAAGAAGTCTTCCAGTTTTACCTATCCCGCCTTGTACCTACTTCCTCTCCTTCCTCACTTCGCCGGATAGCTGAAGGTGAGTTTTGCTCAACCTCAGATCTTCAGGGTGCTACGTCCACTCCCGCTCTTCCTTCATCATCATGGCTCCCATAATTGCCAGCCGCCTCTCCTCTGTCCTCTCAGTCACCCAGGGATCCCTCTGAGTTGCCCTCAATTTCCTCCACTCCATCGTCTCACTCACCAAGGGGCCTCTTTGAGCCACCCTTGATGTCCTCCCCTCTTTTCTCTCAGTCCTCGTGAGAGTCCCTGGGGCAGCCTCCATCTCCTCATTGGTCCCAATGTTCGAGTCCCCTGAGGTGTCACCTGTCCATGTCTCCTCCTTGCTTGCTGTGACTCCTGCCTGCTTTGCTCCTGTTTCCCCACGACATGTTACGTTACAGACCAGAATTTCCATATTTGGTCCAAAGCCTCATGTGCCTGGGGGGGGGGGGGGGGGGGGGGAGTTGGAATTAATAAGGGCATGCAGGCCCATGCAAAACCACCATGAGCTCTGTGTGTGAGAGGCTGACAGTGAAGGCCAAATCTGGCTAAGTCTGAAACGCATGAAGAACAAGGATAGAGTACAATGAGCC
Organism: Penium margaritaceum; assembly: GCA_023375785.1. Taxonomy (NCBI): domain Eukaryota; kingdom Viridiplantae; phylum Streptophyta; class Zygnematophyceae; order Desmidiales; family Peniaceae; genus Penium; species Penium margaritaceum. Next base: position 24,459 of record SZWC01010335.1, read on the forward strand.
CTACTGAGAGCTCATGTACTGGGAACTGGCGGCTAGCCCACCAGGCCCCATCATCCCCATCACACCAAAAGGCACGCACAGGGAATACACGTGTCACAAAACATGAAGCCACACAACGGAGGTCTCCCGAGGCACCGGAACAGTCAACTATGTGCCCAGGTCTTGACCGATGAGAAAATGTTCAATATACCCCATACACATCCAGACTCTGTAGTGAGGCACAGGTATTGCCAGCTAGCCAGGCTAGGCAAGTGTAGGCCTCCTGAGACGTCGGAACATGTCACCGGACGTCTGGGTCTCAACCACATGCAAGCTATACACGTCTGATCACCACATCTGCTGGGTCTCCTGGGGCACTGGCACAGACCACCAAGTGCCCGGGTCTCAACCACCGAGGCTGAACGAGCAGTTTCTGAGACATGTAGAATCAATGTCCAGTCAGCACAACACGCTTTCTGAGTCTCGGAAGCGACACTAGTACCATCAGGTCTCCTCGTCTCGCCAGTACAATCCACCGGGTGCATGGATCTTGACCCATAGAGAAAAGTCTCCTAGCTCCCGACAAACCAACCATGCTGCTGGAATGCATTGGTCGCGTTTTGTCGGCACTGCTGTAGGTGCTGGAGAAGTCTCAAGACATTACGTAGGCCCATCGTTTCATCACGCTCTCCTTTACCCTGTACCACCAACGTGGGGTATATGGGTAATCCATCTGCGTCGCTCGTGACGGGTAGAAGCCACATAAACCAACAGGGGGGGCTCTGCTCCATTCCTTTGTAGTTGAGCAGTTCAGCCTTGCTGTGGCTCACACAGTGTAGTGCATTATCCTCCTCTGCCGGACCTACGCTCAACCCACGGGTCTTAATGCTCTTGGACTCGCTATTAGTGTTGTTCATCCTAGCACAACATTGCGGTACAACCTGGTGGCTCATGAGTTTCACAGTGCCTTTGATACCCGTGTCTCTGGCTATTTCCCTGATTTACTTTCTCTGGCCTTGTACCTTCTTCCTCTCCTCATGTAAGGAGAATTCATGCACGAGGAGCTAGACACGCTGAAGAAGCATGGCATGTTTGAGCATGTCAGTCTGCAAAAGGGTTGCAAGGTTGTCTCAAGTCTTTGTGTCTTTTGGTGCAATCTTGAGTCGAACGGCATTTTGAACTAGTCAAAATGCTACAAGGCTTGCCTCAAATCGAATATTTCTTTTTGCTGATTCCCGGGGTCGAGTTGTACTACACGTGTATTTTCGGTTGCTACACCACTGCTCGTGTTCTCCACATTCTGGTTGCGCACCACGACTAGGAATTGGAGCAGATGGAAGACGACACTGTGCTCTTGCATGGCTGCCTTGATGAAGAGATGTGAATGGTGCAATTGTCGCATTTGACCGACAGCATCAAGAATGTGAGGTGGTTGCACAAGGTCTTGTACAGTCTCATGCACTCCCCTTGTTGTTAGAATATGGAGATCTCCTCTACTCTGAAGAAGGAAGGCCATTGTCATAGCATTGTTGACCTAGCGTTGTCTTTCACCATCCCATCCGAGCCTTTTTGTGGTCATCCCGGTCTACATTGACGAGCTTCTCAAAGCCTCCCCTAGTCCTCAGCAGTCCACTCCGACCAGAATCTTCCGCACTCTGCCTACAAGATGAAGGAACTTGGTTCTATTTGAGTCCTTATTGGCATAGATCTCCCGCGTGACTGGCAGCGCCACACGTTGTATGCACACTAGGTCGCAAATGTCCGCAGTCTGTGAGATTGCTTTGCTCTCCGATTGGATCACTCCCCCAGGGCGTCCACACTGATGACACCCTCAGGCTTATAAATGTTGAAGTCAACAGACGTGTCACTACCTTAGAGTTCTTAGCAGAATATATTCCTGCTGGGGTCTCACCCATGTGTGGTCATTCGATCCGCCAAGACCATCATTTTATGTATCGGAGCATGTCGAAATTAGACACATATTCTCATTACTGTCATTTGGTTGTGCTGCTTGTACTAGGAACTGCACGTGCCCGTTTGCCTGTGATGCTCCCAACAAGAGGGCCAAATACCTTAGATACCCATAAAAGTGTAACTCTTACCTCATTGTGCCATGGGCGTTTGCATGCTTTCATACCCAGATGCTGTGCTGGTCAGGGGCGGCATTAGCATGTTCCTTCTCATAATTTCAGTTTCATTAAAAAGAAAAAAGGATAAATTGACCTAGGGGCCTGGGTTCATCAGATGTCCCAACACGAGGACCTGCATTGCCGGGTCTATCAGCAAGGGAGCCCGGATTTGGGCGACGACCAACGCAAGGGCCCGTCGGAAACCATTGCGAATCAACTTTGCTGGCTGTTGTACCTGCTGGTGACTCCTCGTCGTGACAAGAAATCGGCCCGCTGCATGGGTCTACAGTTCGGCAAGGAAATCATGTAGTCGTCGAGCACCAACTGGAGAATGTGTTTTAACAAGGCAAACCAGCGTGAGAAAGGAAGTTTGAATATCAAGGTTGAACGCCGAGAATTTTTGGCTGATGACTCGGCCTTCGCTCTGGTCAGTCCAGGGCTTGCGAGAACACTAGACTTCGCCGGATCCAGATTCTGACAAGCAGGATCCGTTCGAAGGGCCTTGTCATCACTGAGATCAAACGGCAGGGCTCCGCGGTTGATGAGATTGCAGGTCGGGGCCCATTCATTGACGATGAAGTGAATGGGGCTGCCTTATGGAGCCGCTTCATCAAACGCGGCCCTGAAGTCGAACTGCCCAAGAAAAAAACAAAACAAACCCCTCTGTGAGTATCACAAATCCCTCCATTTAGGGGTTTGTCATACTTATGGATGAAGTGCATGACATGCGTCGACAATGCATGACATGGGGACTCGACATGCCTTGATTATTGTCTGTTTGTTTGTTCGTCTCTCCTTCTTCTCTTTTTTTCCCTTGTTAGTGGTCTAGCGGTTGCGTCGACAGTTGGGCGGATGAGGTGTTTTTCTCTTGACAATGAGGGAAATGGGTTTTTTTGTTCAGAAAAATGGGTACATGTGATTTGCGCTCCCGCAACGTGTACTTTGTGTATGTAACTTGTTGTGTCATAAATTTTCTTGTTTTTTTAAACCCTGTTGTTGGTTTGTGTGGCTTCCACCTGTTACGTTGGCGGTATATGGTAGAGGAGGGTGTGATGACACGACGGGCCTCCGGATTGTACCGAGACTTCTCCAGCACCTACGAGAGCGTCGGGGAGACGCGGTCGATGCGTTCCGGCAGCCCTGTGGGCTTGTCAGGAGCTAGGAGAGTTTTCTCAGTGGGTTGAGACCCGCGCACCCGGTGGACTGTACCGGTGCGACGAGGAGACCCAGTGGCTGTATTTGTGCTTCCGATGTTCGGAAAGCCATGCGTGATGTCTGGACACTGATTCCAAGATTGTTTTGCACTGCTCGTGTTTTCTCAGTGGTCGAGACCCGGGCACTCGGAGAGCTGTTCCGGTGCCTCGAGGAGACCACCGTTGATTGTTATCGTGGTGCACGCAGTGTGTTCTCCCCGCTGACTCGTTTGGGTTCAGCGGGGGTGACGGGGCCCAATGCGGCTAGCTACTGGCGCCCCTATAAAAGCCCGCTAGGGGTTCATTTGTACTCTCTCCTTGTTCTTTTGTATTCAGCATTCCAGACTTAGCCAAATTCTTGCCGTCTTGCATCACACTAACAGATATCATGTTGGCATGCATGCCCTAAAATACTTCCAATTTGGTATCAGAGCACAGGGGGGCGTGTGAGCAGGAGAAGCAGTAGTAGTAGGTGGAATGCAAAGAGAACACGCCACGTGGCACCACGCCGGCAGTAGCGTGAGGGAGCGCGACGCGACTGCACGTGAACGCCACAAGGGCAGTGAGCTGCGTTCCGCAGCATTAATAACTGCGGCGGCAACACCAATAGCAGCAACAGACGTAGCAGCCGCGGCAGCTGCGCTGCCACCCAGCAGGAGTAGTGGAGGCAGCGCAGCCGCTCACAGCAATAGCAGCCGCAACGGCAACAGCAGAGCAGCGGCCAGTGCTAGCATTCAAAGCAGCTGCATAGGCGGCAGCAGGAGTAGTAGTAGCAGCCGCTGTGCTGTGCAGCAACAGCAGCTGCAGTAGCGACGTTGGTAGTAGCAGCGTGCAGCAGCGACGGCAGTAGCAGCAGTGGCGACAACAGCAAGCAGCAGCGGCAGTAGTAGCAGCGGCAGCAGCAAGCAACAGCAGTAGCAGCAACAGAAGCAGCACGAGCAGTAGTGACCGCAGCAGCTGCACCTGCCGCTGCAACTATTGTTGCCGAAGCGAGGAGGGCCTCACAGCCCTCCTCTGAGGGTCCTTGCCCCCTCAGAGGGGCCCCGACGACCAATCGGGGGGGGCCTCTGAGGGGGCCCATCGACCCCGTTCTCCTTCTTCCCCCCTCCTTGAGGAGGCCCTCGGACGGCCCCGTCGAGCCCCTCTGAGGGGCCCCTTGGAGGGGCCCGCCGGCTCCCTCGGCCCCGTCGACCAACGGACGAAGGGAGGGGCAGACCCCTCCCTCCCCTCTCCCCACTCACTCGCTCATTTGCTCGCTTTTTTCAGCGAGCGAGCAAGGAGCGAGGGGGGGAGGACCTGAAATCGCCCACTGCTTTTTTTTCATCCTCCCCTCCATCCTGACCTACCCCCATTCTACGGGGCAATCCAGAACCGGGTGACAGGCAAACTTGGGGTGAGCAGAGGAAAAGAAAAGGCGACGAGAAGTTGGAAAAGAAGGGGTGGGGTTGGGGGAGGGAAGAAGATAAAGCAATAGAAAAACAAGTGTCGGTTGAAGGCAAACGGAAAAAAAAGGGGGGGCTGAGGGCGAGAAAAAATTTGTGCGGGGCCAAAGAACATCCCAGCATAACACCAATACCTAAAATAGTGGGAGCCACTGCAGCAACAGCAATTCCCGCAGCACTAGCAGCGGCGGTTGCAGCAACGCTTGCAGTTTTGCCTTCCCAACCGAGAGCAGATTGTGGTGTCGCCGGTAATCTCCACTTTGAGACGTGTCCTGGACCAACTTCTCCCTGGGGCCCGTGGATTGGTGCGCGCACTTCACTTCGTATGATCGACGGCGGATTCGAGTCTTTCCATCTCGGAGGGTTGGGTCATCTACTGCTTGGAGCAGTAGCCACACCTGCACCCGCCACCTCTTCTGGTCTTGGAGCAGTCTACGCTCTATTAGTGGCAGCAGCATAATCAACTGTAGCTGGTCAGACTCCATTCTCCGGGCTTGCTGTGGTAGTGTCGCACGTCCTTTCTGGTCACGTTTGCTGACTATGACACCGTGACCTCAAGGAGTGACAGTACCTCCTGGTCTCATCCTCTCCCGCAGCTTGGTGCTAACCACCGGGAGTAGGTGCCCTCGGCACCTATCTATCGTCGAGCGCACAAGATGAGTGTGCTGACATTTGAGCAGGCGCCCTATGCGTTCGCCTGCTATTACTATGCTGATGGACGTCATGGTTGGCGTCGCTGCTGGACGTGCCGTTGTGAACGTAGTGACAGGATCCACACTCGCGCCAGGCCGTGGTGCCCGAGCGTCCGCTCAGGCAGACTCATATGATATGGTGACAGCACATGGCGTGGAGTCTGATCGCGACATGGCGTTCATGGTGGAGACTTACCTGTCATCGTTCGGGCTGGGTCCAGATCTTCCATAGCAGGAGTTGAAATCAGGAGGAGAACAGGCACGGCGTCCCTGGACGGTGCCACTCGCGGCTCCCACAGGTGGAGGCCCACGGGTGGCACAAGAGTCCTATACGGATGAGGATGTATCTACCGGTCTTTTGGGGGAGAGTGTGCAGACGTCTCACACCAGTCCGGCGGGTGTTGGAGTACTTGGGACATGCATGTCATCGAGGTTGACATCTACGATAGGGCAACTGCCGGACATTCTACAACTGCAGGTTGCATCAGGAGTACAGGTCCCACGTGCCTTGGCGGTGCCATTCGTGACTCCGATTGGTAGCGACCTGGCATTGGCATACGAGTATCGTGTGGATTGGGATGTCCCATACGGATTTCGGGGGGCGTTGGCGCACGGGACTCACACCAGCCTGACAGCGGTCGCACTGCATGAGCAGAGTCGGCCAGCTGGTCTTTTACAGGTTGAGGCATTCTTGAGAGCAGCACTTCTGAGAGATGTCGCTCGGACATATGCTGCAGCAGACACAGCAGGCTCCATCGTCTCATCTGCGCTACCTGAGGACCACCTTCAGCATCAGGAGTCGTCGATGTTCCCAGGGTCTACGGGTTCTAATACACACGACGGAGCAACGATACACATAATGGAGTTAGACGGTGGTCCTCACTCAATTATCGAGCAGGTGGTAGTTACCAACCTTCCCGGCAAGACAGTGTGTGAGCGCCAGTTGCGCTTGTTGGTCACCTTGACGGGCATTGTCGAGCCGGAGTCGTGCACACCTGTGTCCACTACAACGGCAGTCAAGGACACTGGAGCTGACCCGTACACGCGGATGGAGTCACCTTGTCAGTAGGAGCTGAGTTTTGCTCCCTCGTTTTCACCTGTTGGTGACCCTGCTGATCACATCGACCCTGCGAGTGGCAGTACCTGCACGGACGACATTTCCACGTGCTCCACAGACTCTGACGACTCCTCCTTCTCCTTCTCTCTTGGTATACGACTGCTCACTCCTCGTATGACAGACACGAGTTGTGGTGTGGATGCAACACTTGCAGCTGCATCCGATGTTCCAGCGTCTCAGCACATTGCGAGTTTGGTTGACCCTCAGGAAGATGCACCAGCACCAGCTCCATTGTCTTCAGTAGCAGAGATGCAGATAGAGATGTACTCGCGAGTTTTACAGTCTGCATGTGCAACATCTAGTGAGGCAGAGTTTATCCTACGCGAGGCAGACATGGGCCACCTCCACATGTCCGAGGCATATTACACTGACCTGCAAGAGCGTGTACTGATGCTGCAACAAGAGGTGATGGCAGCGCGTGAGCGATTCTCAGAGGAGGGGAGCATCACTAGTATCGGCACTAGCTTTCCGCCACCAGCATCTGGCACACCCATACTCAGGGAGGATCTTGTACCAGCTCCGAGTATGACGTCCGCTGGAGACACTGTCATAGGAGAGGTGAGCATGCCTTTAGTTTCCGCCATCCTCATTCCTGTCGACTCCATCATCGCTCCTTCTGCTGCCATCACGCACATTCATCCACCCAATTCAGCTGCTCCATCGTCACCTTCGTCCATGAGTGGTGATCCAGTTTGTCGCTCCAGCCCTCCTCTTCCAGCCGTATACCTGTGTGCCTCAGGGTGCTCTATCTCGCCTTAGAGGCAAGCTCCGCCACTTCATCCGCGTGCTGCTCGCCCATTCCCTTTCCTCTAGCGTACACTTATGCAGCACGGTAGAGCAAATAGTGGAGAGACTGTGAGTTTGGATTCTTGGCAGTCACGCGAGGACTGGTACACTCTAGGTGATGTAGATTGACGTGAGGAGTCGTAGCCGGAGACACCACTTTGTCTTTCAACATGAGAGCCGACTCGTACGTGACAAGGGGAGCTATCTCTACATGATGGATAAACCACATCGCCCAAGATCTGTTAAGCTACGGCATCGGCATCTCCATCGAGGGCATCGCCGCCAGGTTCATCTGCCCAGGGGGAGTGTTGTGTGGACCTCGACGTGACGCGCCGTCACGGGAGATGCATGGTGAGGGGTCCATGCTCTGCTATGAGCATACTACAACAGCGGGCGTGTGGCTCATGCCAGGTGCCTATACAGCTACATGTAGATGGTGGCACTTTGTTGGTCGAGACCCAGACACCTGGTGGCTTGTACCAGTGTCACGAGGAGACCATGTGATCGTGTGTCTTGGTGTCCGGCTACATTGCGTGTGGCATGTGCATGCGAGATGGATTGCTCATGGTGGTCGAGACCCGAACACGTGGTGACTTGCACCCGTGTTATGAGGAGATCCCCCATGATCATGCTTGTTGGTTGATGATGCTATTGTGGCTGGCACACAGACACCTGTTGGATTGCTCGTAGTGGTCGAGACCCGGGCACTTGTACCGCCAGTGTCACGAGGAGACCATTTTATCGTCCGACATGTGTATGATGTGCATTACACTGGTTTGTGTGCGTGTGCATCACTTATCTCATGGTCGAGACCCAAACACTTGGGGGGATGTGCCAGTGTCTAGGGAGACCTTAGATGGGTAGGAGATGAGTGTGTGTGTGGTTGACAGGTGCAGATTGTGGTTAGGCATACGTTGTTGTTCCATGCCTGCGTTCATTTGTTATCGCGTGGATGGCTATGTCAGCCAGGGGGAGTGTTGGTTTGTGTGGCTTCCACCCGTCACGTTGGCGGTAGAGGAGGGCGTGACAACACGACGGGCCTCCAGGCTGTACCGAGACTTCTCCAGCACCTACGACAGCGCCGACGAGATGCGGTCGATGCGTTCAGGCAGCCATGTGGGCTTCTTGGGAGCTCGAAGAGTTTTCTTGGTGGGTTGAGACCCGAGCACCCGGTGGACTGTACCGGTGCGACGAGGAGACCCAGTGGCTGTATTTGTGCTTCCGATGTTCGAAAGTTGTGCGTGATGTCTAGACACAGATTCCGAGATTGTTTAACACTACTCGTATTTTCTCGGTGGTCGAGACCTGGGCACTTGGAGAGTTGTTCCGGTGTCTCGAGGAGACCACCGTTGATTGGTATCGTGGTGTACGCAGTGTGTTCTCCCCACTGACTCGTTTGTGTTCAGCGGGGGTGACGGGGCCCGGTGCGGCTGGCTGCCGGTGCCCCTACATAAGCCCGCCAGGGGCTCATTTGTACTCTCTCCTTGTTCTTTTGTATTCAGCCTTCCAGACTTAGCCAAGTTCTTGCCGTCTTGCATCGCACTCACACACAAAGCTCATGCTCGTTTTGCATGGGCCTACATGCCCTAAAACATCTCCAATTCCTGTTGGGTTCTTGTCCTGTATTCTTTTCTCCGTGCATGTTCGGTTGTGTGTACGTGGGTCAAGTGAAATTGTTGGTTTGAAGGTCATGAAGTCTCGAGTGACCGATTGATGGCAAGCACGTGCGCATCGCTCCAAGCGACTGACACAGTTGAAGTTTTTGTGCGCTATGGCTGCGAAGCCAGGTTAGGCTGCCACATTTTGAGCTCCTCTCCCCACATGCAAGAGATGCTGCATTTTGCCAGCTAACCTGTACCTTGTACGTCACTGGACTGTGATAGGCATATGTAAAGAAGCGGACATGCCAACTGTAGGCTGCTGCGCTAGACAAGTAAGCAGCAGCTGAGGTGAGGCTTGGAAGACACCAAGCGAACAATGGTGTTGACGTAGAAGTTAAGACGCATGTGTTAGTTAGAAAAACGACGGGCAACGAACAATGAGGTGGTAGCCGTCAGGTGGGGAGGAGCGAGCGAGCGAGCAGCGAGCTCGATCTCGCACGCTCCTTCCCAAGTTCACTGAACTGAACTAAACTACCCACCAATAGCTGCAACCTGTCAACTAGGTCACCTAAGTGAAGACAGGTCAAAGAATAGGCTAGAGTATGAACCCGACGCAAATTAGTGTGCACAAATGCACACCAGCCAGAGACATGTGAGATTTGATGTCGGTTGATGCCCGGCTGTGAGACTCGCTGTGCAGTCATGCCACCATGGCGTAGCAGCGAGCAGGGGTTGCCTTTCTCCAGTTAGTCACCTACGTCAGTGAGGAGAGTGTGCAACGAGGCCAGCGGTCACCGTGTGGTACTGACACAAACCCAACACTCCCCCATGACCCACGGCCGACTTGCACAATGGCACAACAGGCACTACACTGACGTCACGAGAAGTGACACGACGCAAGACCGTACACAGGCACTGGCACAACAGATCAACCAGGAAGATTACGAGGACACAACAGACCAACAGCGTGAATTGCTGCCTTGAAGACATTGCTGCTAAGTGCCTTTGTGAGGAAGTCTGCACGTTGCTGTCGGGTGTCAACCCACACAATCTGAACATCGCCTGCAGCCACACGCTCACGCACAAAATGATGTTCCACATTGATATGCTTTGTGCGAGTGTGATGCATGCCATCATGCTCAGCAATAGCCTTTGTGCTTTGGTTGTCGCAACACAAGGTGATGCAGCGAATGGGAACACGCAATTGCTGCAACAAACGACACAACCAGACACTTTCACAGGTTCTAGCACCAAGGGCAACATACTCTGCCTCACTGGAGCTGCGTGCAACACATCCTTGCTTGCCACTTTTCCAGGAGATTGCAGTTCCACCAACTAGGAAGACATAGCCAGTGCGACTGCGTGCATCCGTGTCATGTGCCCAGTCACTGTCAGTGTACCCATCAACGACCACTGACGGCTGCGCCCGGTAACACAGACCAACTCAGGCAGTGGAGAGTGCATACCGCACAACACGTAGTGCTGCTTCCATGTGCCGTGCATGTGGTGACTGTGAGAACTGCGCAAGGAAGTTGACAGCAAAGGCTACGTCTGCTCTGGTGGTGGTGGCAAGGTACATGAGAGACCCTATGACTCGCAGGTAGTCGGTCACGTCCACCGTCTCCCCCAGTTTTGACACGTCCAGAGTTTTCAACAACCTCTGCCCGGCGGGCGTCATCGGTGTTGAGGCAGTGGGGACAGACTCAAGCAGGGAAGCAAAGCGCTCCCCCAGGCTCCTGACGTACGCGGCTTTGTGGACGTGCAGAACGCAACAAGCGCGGTCATGCTCAAGCTCCATGCCAAGAAACTCGCGAGCCGGACCCAAGTCTTTCATCTTGTACGCGGACTGCAGCAGGGACTTCACAGTTGACACAGCTTTGCGACTCGGGGACGCAATAAGTAGGTCATCGACGTACACGAGGATGGCAGCAAAGGGAGCCGACCGTGGAGTGACAAAGAGGGAGGGATCCACCGTGCTCCGGCGATATCCCCCCTTCTCCAGGGTGGAGGTGATCTCCTGGTTCCAGCACCGTGGTGACTGCTTGAGGCCATAGAGGGCCTTTCGCAGTCTCCAAACTCGATTGGTGCCGTCAGAGAACCCTGGAGGCTGCACCATGTAAATCTCTTCATCCAGCCGACCGTGCAGAAAGGCATTGTTTACATCCATCTGCTCGAGCTCCCAGTCGTGGTGTGCGACAAGGCTCAGGAGGGCTCGAGCTGTGGTGTAGCGTCCGACGGGAGCAAAAGTCTCGTCAAAATCAACGCCGGGGACTTGAGAAAACCCCTTTGCTGTAAGTCGGGCCTTGTACTTGTCGAGCTTGCCGTTAGGGTTGTACTTACGGTGGAAGACCCAGCGGGTATCGATCGCCTTGCGACCTGGTGGGAGATCGACCAGCTCGTATACGGCGTGGTCATCCAGAGCTCTCAGCTCGTCCCGCATGGCAGCCTCCCATTGCTGGGAGTCGGGTGCTACCCGTGCCTGGCGAACAGTGGTCGGGTCAGGCAATTGCGGCAGGGCGACAACAGTTGCATTGCACTCGGCAATGCTCCCAAGGATGGCGGCCTCGAGCGCACGCTCATGCTCGGACGTGAGCAGTGTGTACCCAAGGACAGAGCTGGGATGCACAACTCCTGTGGCTAGGCCCAGGGCGTCCATGCCAGTAGGCAGCGCTGGGGACTGTCCAGACGAGGTCTGCGAAGGTTGAGCAGAGGGCGCTGCAGCACTAGAGGAGCGAGAGGGAAGCGCACGCAGACGTCCGCCACGAACAAAAGGTTCGATGGGGGCAGGGCGTGGAGGAGCACTGGGTGGACTCGGCATGACTGGAGTGAGTGGACTGGATGGGGACGCAGCAGAAGGTGCGGGAGAGACGGACTCAGCAGATGAGGACTCAGATGAGGACACCACAGGGGATGACGGAGCTCCAAGCGAGCTAGACGACACCGACGGGGGGGCGTCAGAGGATGGTGGAGTCACAGTGCCGGCCGTTGGAGAACGCTCCGAGGGTGAAGGCTGCTGAGACGTGACAGCAGCAGGGACGGCAGGGGCAGATGGGACTGCAGGGCCGACCTCCCCCCGCAACCGAGAGAGCGGAAGCAGGGAGGCAGCAGACGAGTGACGATCGAGGTCACGGAGAAACACGGACTCGAAGAACAAGGCATCCCGGGANCGATGACAGAAGCAACATCACTCTTCTGACGAAGAGCGAAGATCCAACGGAAACGTGAAAAATCGTTAGTGAGGCACAGGACGTAACGCCCGGCCCCCCCAAGAAAGTCATGGGGAAGAGGCCCCATGACATCGGCATGCACAAGATCAAGAGGATGAGCGGACTGGGAGTCCGAAGAGGCAAAGGGTGAACGATGCATCTTGCCTTGGGCACAGTCCAGGCAGTCAGAGGGGCATGGCACAGGGAAGGTGGAAGGGGACAAGCCAACAACGGGTTGAAGGCAAAGCATGCTAGTGATAGCATCAGTGTGCACATGGCCAAGGCGGCTATGCAAGAGCTGGATATCAGCAGGAGAAAGGGAAGGCGCGACGTGAGCAAGGGACAAGCCAACAGCAGGTGCAGAGGGGGCATGAAGGGGAACACGGTACAGCTTGGCACACTTAACCCCCCGCAAGACAACGCGACCAGAAGAGCGAAGACTGACAGTGCCCACGCCCTGACTAGCGGAGAAATCCATGCCCTGATCGTCGAGCGACGGCACTGACAGCAGGCTGAGTTCCAACGAAGGTACGAACAGAACGTCAGGCAGAAACAACACACCACCGGGACCGACGAAACGGACAACACCCACGCCTTGGACGGGAAGGAGCTGGCCGGAACCAGTGCGCACAAAGCGAACAGAGCCGACAGGACCCAAGGAGACAAAAGCGGACCAAACAGAGGTCATGTGATGAGTGGCTCCGGAGTCAAGGACCCAGAAGCCACCAGAGACACGGACATGGGGAAGGACGCCACAGGTGGCAACAGTGCCGACGGAGGGCGGGGATGAGGCACAGGCAGCAAGATAACGAGGGAGAATGACAGACTACCAGTGCTCGACCCACGGAACAGACGAGGATGGCAACCCAAGGACGTGACCGGGGGGGTCCCCACGAAGGACGATGTCAGTCTGAAAGGCAAGACCTCTGGCCAACAAAGACACACTCTCACCTCCCTGATCACGAAGGTGAAGACGCTGGAGGAGAGACTGCTCTAGCTGGCGCTCGCTGTCGATGGAGGCTGCAGACGATGGAACTGGCGCGCTCGAGGGAGAGGCAAACCATGAAGGAGGGACGNGCAGATGAGGACTCAGATGAGGACACCACAGGGGATGACGGAGCTCCAAGCGAGCTAGACGACACCGACGGGGGGGCGTCAGAGGATGGTGGAGTCACAGTGCCGGCCGTTGGAGAACGCTCCGAGGGTGAAGGCTGCTGAGACGTGACAGCAGCAAGGACGGCAGGGGCAGATGGGACTGCAGGGCCGACCTCCCCCCGCAACCGAGAGAGCGGAAGCAGGGAGGCAGCAGACGAGTGACGATCGAGGTCACGGAGAAACACGGACTCGAAGAACAAGGCATCCCGGGACTCAACGATGTGCTGACGCTCTGAGTCCCAGAAGCGCCAGGCTTTCGACTGGGAGGAAACGCGCAAGAAGGGGCAGAGACGTCCACGCGGGGAGAGTTTCCCGTCGTGGAGATCCTCTGGGAGCCAGACAGACGCAATGCTACCCCAGACGCGAGCCAGACGGAGGTCAGCATGGGAGCCGTACCAACGCTCAAAGGGCGTAACGGTGCGAGGAAGAGGACCGTGAGGGACGCGATTCCACACCCAGGTCATATAGCTCATGGCCTCAAAGGCAAAGAGAGGGGAGAAACCAGACTCAGACAGAAGCGTCCGGACACCATCGGCAAGGGTCCGATTCCAACGCTCAGAAACTCCGTTTTGCTGGGGTGTGTAGGGAGCCGAGGTCTCCAGACACACCCCTTGGGACTCAAGAAAGTTGGCGGTGGGTCCAAGGAACTCACCGCCACGATCACTGCGAAAGATGCGTAGTGAACGCTGACACGCACGTTCAGCCTGAACAAGCCACGACGCGATGACAGAAGCAACATCACTCTTCTGACGAAGAGCGAAGATCCAACGGAAACGTGAAAAATCGTTAGTGAGGCACAGGACGTAACGCCCGGCCCCCCCAAGAAAGTCATGGGGAAGAGGCCCCATGACATCGGCATGCACAAGATCAAGAGGATGAGCGGACTGGGAGTCCGAAGAGGCAAAGGGTGAACGATGCATCTTGCCTTGGGCACAGTCCAGGCAGTCAGAGGGGCATGGCACAGGGAAGGTGGAAGGGGACAAGCCAACAACGGGTTGAAGGCAAAGCATGCTAGTGATAGCATCAGTGTGCACATGGCCAAGGCGGCTATGCAAGAGCTGGATATCAGCAGGAGAAAGGGAAGGCGCGACGTGAGCAAGGGACAAGCCAACAGCAGGTGCAGAGGGGGCATGAAGGGGAACACGGTACAGCTTGGCACACTTAACCCCCCGCAAGATGACGCGACCATAAGAGCGAAGACTGACAGAGCCCACGCCCTGACTAGCGGAGAAATCCATGCCCTGATCGTCGAGCGATGGCACTGACAGCAGGCTGAGTTCCAACGAAGGCACGAACAGAACGTCAGGCAGAAACAGCACGCCACTGGGACCGACGAAACGGACAACACCAACGCCTTGGACGGGAAGGAGCTGACCGGAACCAGTGCGCACAAAGCGAACAGAGCCGACAGGACCCAAGGAGACAAAAGCGGACCGAACAGAGGTCATGTGATGAGTGGCTCCGGAGTCAAGGACCCAGAAGCCACCAGAGACACGGACATGGGGAAGGACGCCACAGGTGGCAACAGTGCCGACGGAGGGCGGGGATGAGGCACAGGCAGCAAGACAACGAGGAAGAACGACAGACTGCCAGTGCTCGACCCACGGAACAGACGAGGATGGCA
>SZWC01010335.1:68496-79202 GCA_023375785.1 Penium margaritaceum
CCCCCACACACTCCCCAACACAGGGCAACCGCACCAACCAGGGCGTGGAACAGCGCGAGCACGACCAGCGCGCCGAGGGAGGGCCAGCCGGCGGCGGCCAGCAGCATGGGGCCGTAGGTGCAGCACACGACGGCGTAGTAGGAGACGCCCACCACGCCCAGCACCACCAGCACCATGAACGAGCCCAGGATCTTGAGCCCCGTGCAGTAGCGGAACACGTTCGCCGAGTCCCACTGCACGCCCCACTGCTGCTGCAGCTGCAGCTGCTGCCGCAGCAGCTGCCGCGGCTGCCGCAGCGCCGACCCCGCCGTAGGCGTGGACGACGCCATGCGGCCGGCTGGCTGGCTGGCTGGCTGGCTGGCTGGCTGGCTGGCTGGCTGGTTTGCGCACTGGCGCGGGTAAGCTGGAAGGACGTGCCGCAGCAGCAACGATCAAGCAGACGCGGAGTCCCAGTCACAGGCCTCGGACGCGAACGCGTGGCACTGGAGGCGCGGCTGGACTGGTAGACTCAAACAGCCCGGAACTGTGGGCTGAGCTGGAGCAGCCAAGGGCCTGCTTTGCCTGCTTCAACGGCTTCGGCTATGCCGTGAGATTCCGAGGAATGCATCAACGTTCGCTCCCCTCACCTCCTCTCGCCATGCGCTCAAGTCGCAGCCGCGTACGCCATGCGATGTTCGCCCATGCCTCACCACATGCCAAGGTAAGCTGTGGGGGGCACTTGAAGGAACAGACGAGTACCAATGTGCCTGGATTTTAGGCTTGAGGTATCTGCAAATCTCCTTCCTCAAATATGGACAAGGATCACCTGCAGGAAACTAAAAATCTCTCCAACATCTGTGTTTTCATCTCAGCCCGCATTCGACCGCCTGCGGGTTGAGATCTATGAGTACTTGAAGCCTCCCCGAGACAAATAATTTTAGACACCCAAAACCTACCCAAGAAAGGACATTTTTTCCTCTCCCACCCAAAAATACTCAACATCCGCAACCTCCAGCTGAGCGCAAGATGTAGACAAAACTTTTCTTGCTTCTTAGACACCAACCCCACAATCCTCCCTCCAAATGTCACTTGGCAGGATATCTCCCTAGAATACGTCGCCTATAATCGTCACCTCCTCCAACGAAATTCTCAACCCTTCGGTACTACCCCTCGAGAACGCTTCCTCCTCACCTCTGAGATACAGGTGAGACACCTCTTCAACCCTCAACTCCTCTCCGAGACGCTGGGAAAATCACCCACCCTTAGCCAAACTCGAGTGCTCGAGGAAGTCCGACAGCACCTCCCTCGCTCTTAGGTATCTATAATGACAAATCCACCTCTCCTTGCGGATATCTATAAGTACACGCCGTACGTTACTCTACCCTCTCTCACTGGATTACCTATCACCATCATTTATAGGCTAAGACAGCAAGGCCTCGAAATATGGGGTCACCCCCTCCAAGTCTGTCTGGTTACGGGCCGACTGTGCCGCCACCCATGGGCCCAACCCCGACCGTTCCTCGGACCAGACTCCACACCAGTATATGTTAAAAAGAGCATCTTTTTAGGCACACCACACCAACCAGACATCCCCAGCTACCGCATAAAGAACGGAAACCCATACCTCCAAGATTTGTATAAAGTCGTCCTACAACGTGAAAACCCTTCCACAACATCTAAGCCAAAATGGGAAGAAAGCTACCCCAACACCCTTTTCCAGTGGCGCTATATCCACGACAACCTCCTCAACACCCCCCTCCGCCTTCGCCCACAAGACGTCATACTCCGCATATTTTACAGATCCATCCAAGTCAACCACAGGTATCGCTTCCTCCCCCCCACCCCCTCCTCCGCGCTCTGCCCACGCTGTAATGAACCAGAAACAATAGAGCACTGCTTTGTGCAATGCCGAGATATCCAACCAATCCTACAATGCCTCCGCACCATTTTTCGCACCTTCTTCCCCAATACCGCACCTACACTCCCCAACATTCTCATCGGACCCACTAGCCCGGTCAACGAACGCAGAATTTGGGATATCACACGAGCCACTATACTCCACCATTTATGGCAAGAGAGATGGGCACAACCGACACACAACCCCACCCCGACTATTCTGGCGACCACACCCCAGCTTCTCCAAGAGCATCTCACCCATGCCTCGCTAAGAGTAGCACAACTCCCCCCTGGCAGGAAAAAAAAAAAGAAAATGGACCAACAACTCTACACCGAAATAACACACGCGCCCTTCATGTGCAGCGCACAAGAGGGAAGATAACATCTCATAATCAGAATCACACAGAAATTCCACCGCTGGTGGAAACACCCGAGATTATATAGACTTTAAGTTGTTTGGGGGGCCGGGTTCAATCCCCGGGCTTGTTTTGGTGTCTTGGAGACCCTCCCGCTCCTATTGGTTACGACCACGGGACCACCAAAAAAAATCTCAACCCACATTCATGCATGTTCTCAGGTACATTTCACACGATTAGCTTTTATAGGAACATCAATATACTACTTTTCTTCAAGATATCCTGTTTTAAAGCAGATTTTGCCATGCATTCACTATGTACAATTCATTTCAACCTTATCTTGCAATTATCTCCATTGATTACTCCCTTCCTAGATCATTTCAAATGGTGGATTCAATACTTTTTCATTTATAGGCCATACCCCATTCCTATCTCTATACCATAGAGTATTCACAACGTTTTTTCCTCTAATGCTTTCATGTTTTACTCAAATTTTGTGAATGTGGACTGTGTCTTACTTGTCCACCTTTTAATGTGGACTGTGTCTTACTTGTCCATGACCAATGGCCAATCTCTTATCATGAATTTTCCACTCCTTACATAGCCAGTCTTCATAGATTGATAACCATTGATCTAATATAAATACATACAAGCACACCTTTCTAAATATAACTAATCATCCCCAACTTCCACCTTTTCATGACATGTTTAATGTCTACCACTTTTGCATGCCTGATAAAAGATGATCCAAGTTTTTTTTGCTATTTGGTTTTACACGCATCTTTAAAGTTTTCAAAGATTTCCAGCTTGAAAGTGAATTGTACCATATGTTCACCAGGTATGGTTAAACTCAACACAAAATGTGGTCATAAACATCATTTTTGTAACGGATGTTGTCTGTTTTGCGACCAACTTTTGAACCCCAAGACTTAGGCCCTCATAAAGTGTAGTCCAAGTAGAGAGGGCGAATGGTCGCCTCAACCATTTTGGCTGAGACGAACCGTGCCACAAATGGACAGGGTCGTCATAGGGCATGGACGTAAAACAATAATCCTGGCCTAATCGTTCCACGTGGCATTGCCACACTGGAACATGACCCTAGCGGCCAACTAGAGGGGAGGAGGAGTAACGCGATGGATTTTCCATCGCGGCACTCCTTTCACCTCAAATCGGGCCATTCATATTTTCTAGGTTAGAGTCGAACCAGACTCTAGCCTATCATGTTATTCTAGGCTTTGGCTCCTCGAAACTTAAGCCTTGAGTACCCAAAGCACCCCATAATTATTTAACGACCATTTTTAACCCTAAAAATGGTATGTACGCTACATTCCTCCCCCTTTGCTTCGAACCGTCCCGGTTCGTCTTTGCTCACGAAGGTTTGATCATCGTGTACTTCATAATGCAAACCATGCAATAAGAAGCGTAAACAAGGTCACACTTGTGAAATTTTGTCATCCGCAACACGGTTGCGTCACGTTCACGCACAATCAACCACACACTTGTGGTTTTTATAATTATGGTCATTTACGTACAACATCCAGTGTTGATCACGTGATCCCTTGGCTTTTACCAAGATGAGACACGTATAATCCTTGTACGTTCTTCACAAGTGTTGATGGGACTTCACCAAAGACTCATCACACGTGTGCATTGATTGCATGGTCCATGCCTTTTGGGACGTACATTGTCAACAATGTCTTTCCAGTGTGGAAGAGAGTACATAGGATGAATTTTCCCACATTCCATGTGGTACGTGTTCAGCAAGCTGTTGTGGTGACGCCTCCTCCCCCTTTGCAAGGAGCGTCCCTGCGACCAATTAACGGGGCGTCCCCGTGAAAACCATCTGGGTCCACACAACACTTCCCATGTCGTTTGGACATTATCTCTTCCAAGGGGTTGTTGTCAAGGTGGTACCTCCCCGCAACACTGTCAATACGTACAATCCAAGATCCGGACATCAGTCCTCTTGGTTCGCAACCACGTGGTCATGACCACGCGTAGGTTTACCTGACCTCTTTCAGCACCCGTGGATCAGTTGGTTGAACTCAACCAAGCTCCACTAAGCCCATGCAACTTGCATGCCAGCTTTATTTGAGGGTTGGGAGGCACCAAGGTCCTAAGACATGGCTGCTGAGCACACTTATTTTTCTTTTCAAAGATTGCACTCATCTTTGAAGGAGGCGGCATTGGTCGCCTGGCACACGCAATTGTTGTCAACATTCGTCATCAGAAATGACAATGCTCCGACCTAGATGATATTGGTTTCAACCATCATCCCCTCAATTCTGTGTGAAATGGGTATTGTAGGTTGCCGCTCACGTCCCTGTCAAAAGCACACTTCCTTAGCTGAGATAACCAATCTCAACGACCATGGATTTTATCCACGAACAAAGTGTTCAGCGTATGGTTTTCACCAAAGGGGTGTACCATGATCACAATCATGACGGTACAAGTTGGACAAACACCTTTTGGGTGCCCACTCCATGTGATTGTGATCGAACACTTTCAAATCACATCCGGTGATCTTGGAACAACTAATTCCTAGATATTCCTGCAGTTATGTATTCACGTCCAAGAGCTCCATTCGAGAACCTGTCAATGGATTGTGTTTGTTAAGCTGCAACAATCCGTGTTGCTTCAATGCATGCTATTGTGTACATTTGGTATTTACAATGAATAGAGTATCTTTCATATGCCTTATCCGAGGCACTTGTAGAGGGTATCGCCCTCATCGAAGACATTGGACAAACCACCACAACGGTGGATATCACCATAGCAACATCCAAAAATGTATTGTACTTGCATTCGGCAATGTACATCAATGAAACTATCCCCAAAACCAAGGGACATGAGTCGCTTCACCATGACCTTTTGGGTCATTGAGCATGCTTCGACTACATCGTAGTCATCCTGATCCCTCTTGGAGAATGATTTTTTTCCAACGAATCGGATGTTGGATTAATCTTGCACATCGATATCGCATAGGTGGTGCTATACCATATCTTTGGCATGATCACAATCCATCCGCATGATATTTGAAAGCATGACGTACACGACGAGTGTATCGTGTCATGATGCCATCAACTTTGAGGCATTTCTTAAAATATCTGAAGGATCTGATTAGGGATATTATTTCCCAAGGCCCATCTTGAAGAGTCCTTTCACATCAACATTTGGTTACGACACACTGGTTGTTATTTTGTTTCAATGTTGATTATGACTCGTGATGTGGTCGGTCGGACCACCAAGATGTGGATGCTAACACACTGTTAGCATAAACCTATCGGCTTGTAGGTTGTTTCCATGGTCATAAGCCTTAGACACAAAACCTAGACCTTTTGTGATCCCAACTATGTTGTAGTTGGCTTGTAGAAAACTATGAGATTGTCATAGTACTCTGGGACTCCATTTCTAAAAAGAAGTGTGTCGCTCGTTTTCTTTGAAATGGAAATTCCATAGAAATGTGGGTGAACTCATCTTACCAACGTCGGTTTGCGCACTTTTACCTATCAATGTCCATGGCATGTTCACTCATCGAATGATGGTAGACTGAAGGTGTCACCTTCAAACATGTTCTCATTTGACATTTTGTCGATCTTGTCATACGCCAGAATTGATTCTTGCAATCATTGACCATCGCACTGCGGCGTCTCACATCGTTGAAGACCCATCGATGAGTCTCTGCCCCTTTCTGGTGTATTTAAAACCTCAATTGACAATAATCCTTGTCTTCTGAACAGGGTTGTGAGTACACTCATGTACACTTTCATTGTCCATACCAGTTGGGTACTATGACATGTATCCATCACTCACCGAGTGATAGCGTGTCAATGGTTGCGCCATTGAGAATTTATTTAAGGGTATCATCCTTGACACGTTCAACCACGGAACGATGTCTGCATCAGCCATGACTCATGGTGAACAGAACCTTCAAAAGGTACTAATACATCCAGTACACATTGTGTACAGGCAACACGATGTTAATCCTCTACGATTGAGGTCGATGTGCTTACACACCAGGTTTTGATTCACATCTCATGACATAGTCATAACACAGGCTTAGTCATGAAATGATCGCAATTGCCTTTAAAATTGTAGCACAATGGGACATGTGACTGTCGTAGCACACGTCGTGCACCCACCAAACTACTTGTTTGGTGAAATGGTGTCACAATGTTTATCCAAGACATAAACTGAAATCATCAGCTTGTTCAAATGTCACAAAACCGTTGTGATCATGTACCCATTTTCACGTGGTTGAAGTACAGCGGCATGAATCGTATACCATGATCCATTGAAAAGTCGATTGTCCCTGGCACCTCTTGTGGTCATGCAAGCCATACATGTTTTGGAACTGCCGCTCAACCGACCGGGTTTTCTTAGCATGTTCCATCTACGGATGTGTAGGAGTTCACCCACCATTTGAATGGTCCAAAATGGAGGAAATCATCCTTCTCACTATGTGATTTATCCATAAGAATCTGATTTGTACTTCTTTCGGAAGTACCTTTCCAAACTGCTATCGGCAGGTTGAAGTTTTTGACTTCAAATGGTCGTCACTGTCAATGACGATCGAGATTGTTGTGTGTTTTTTTTGGTACACCATTCGGGCATGCATCTTATCACCACAGTCGTCCGTGATTGTTTCCGGACATGCCTGTCAATTCTCTATTTAAAGAATTTGACAGTATGACCGTCCTCAACGTTGTCGAGATGCCTTGTAAACATTAAACGACGTATTTTGGCGCTTCTTGCAATGCGCTTGCCGCACTTGCCTGTAGAACCACTTCGTACATAGATTGTATGCTTTCGTTTGGTGGTCTATTGCAAGCTAGCACGACAAGGCAAAGGTTGCCTACTTTTCTCTAGTTGATACAATGGGGTTTGATCAATACCCATGTTATTGGTGCAATCGGTGAGCATCTTACAACATGTGTTGTGCCATCAACACTAGCATAGCTAGTCTAGTCGGAACTCTTGACCATTGTGCATTTGGCAGTCGCATGACTGGTGCATTCGGCACCCATGACAAAAGTGCAACCCGCAACTTCTTTCAATCGTGCAAGCGGTGCCTATGACAATGGTGCACTTGGCACTCGTGTCGATTCAACCGTCGCACCCGTCGGCCATGCATTCAACGCTCACAGGGATTGTGCATTTGGCACTCGCATGAATGGTACAATTACATCTCCGATGTTGGTCATGCTCCCAGTACAACCGGCACTTGGCAATTTTGTGGGATTGGCCCTCAATTGGACATTCTTACCATCACATGCGTGTTGAGTACAATCATCACCCACATCTTCCTTAAGCGAAAATCCAAGCACAAATGACTTATCCAGTATGCTTGGTGCACTTGGCACCGATGTGGATATGCAATTGACATTTGTTTTGGTCACATCTTTGTAGACCATGAAAAGTGCGTTCGGCACTAGCATCACGAATGCATTCGACATCCATGATCAAAGTGCAACTAGCACTTTTTTAGTGTTTGACACCTTCAAAAGTTCTGCAACCCGCACTTATGTTATTGCCCGTAGTGAAATCTGCACTTACGTCGATGATGTGGTCGGCGTCCATCTAACCGTGCAATCAACACTTGTTTTGTGCTGTATGCACATTTCGCGTTCTTGCGACAAGTAGGAGAGTTGTTGAGTGGTTGCAACACGTTCAAAGTTTTATTTTTGTTTTTTTTCATTGAGACTTCGTCTCAATGGACGTTACCATTGTGGTTTTGCAACTTGGTGCATGCTGTAGTTGTCGTTTTGCGTAAACAAACCTGTTTAACGTACGTACACCCCACAATGAGCCACGTCGTGCCTCTTAACAGTCACCCTTCCAGGTTGTTTTTGTGCCGACTACCCCAAACTTTGAGGTTTATCCAAAAGAAGTAAGGCACAATCGGTGCTAATTTTCTCGCATTGAAAGATTTCCAAGTGAGTTCCGTCCAAGACATGGAAACTATCGACTTCCCTCCTTTTTGTGCTTTGAAACGGAGACAAAAAAGCAAATCAAAATTACTGATTTTTCGGAAAATCTCAACCAAAGCTTATAGATTTTTGCGTCGAAACGTGTGATTAACTTGACCACACGCTCGGGTTTGAGCACAACCGTTTGCACCGTTTCAAACATTTTTTAACAGGGTTGACGTAGAATTCCTCAACTTGAGGATTCATGAAAAATGATCTAATTGTTGGCAAGTGCCCCTTCTTTTGTTTCATGTTTGGAATCTTGCAAGCATCACCTGGCGGTGTGTTGGGAAAACAAACGGTCTTCCCATTCTCTATAAACAAGAAAATATGTTAAAAAAATATTTGAGGAATTCTCAAATTATTGTCGAGCTCAGACGGAGTCCCTCCTTGCTTTTTACGGCGGTCAACCCACGGCCAACAAGACCAAACGTCAGGTTTATCCGAGGAAATCATCCTCGCCTCTTTTTCTTTTGCTACTAAGAGATTATTTCATCAACATCTTCATTTCACAGGAATTCTAGCTCTCCCCTTTTCTCCCCCCATGCGGTGGCGGCCTTGGAGAGAGGGAGGGTCAAGTGGGAGACGTCCCCTCTCCTCCTCCTCGGATGTCGGTCCATGTGAAAGGGGAAGGGGGGGGAGGTCCAACGCCCCCTATCCGCCCCCGTTGGCACAGTTGACGCCATGGCCAAGGGGGAGAGGGGGGCTCGCCCGTCTCCTCCCTCTGGGCGCCATCAGCGCGGTGGGTAAACGGGAGAGGGGGACTCGCCCCTCTCCTCCTCGTTGGCGCAATCCGCACTTTGGGCAAGGGGGAGTGGAGTGATTACCATGCCTCTCCCTCTCCGGCGCTATCGACGCCTCAGAGAGGTAGGAGGAAGGTGTACCGCTCCCTCGATCCCTCTCTGGAGCTGACGGCGCATGAGAGGAGAGGGAGGGGGTGTACTGCTCCCTCTCTCCCTCTCTAGCGCAATCCATGCGTGAGAGGAGGGGGAGAGGTGAGTGCACCCTCCTCCTCGTGTCTCCCCTCTCTAACGCATCCTGTGCCTGAAGGATGAGGGTGGGGGTAGAACCACCCCCTGTACTAGTGGAAAGGGGAGCGTGGTCCCACTCCCCCTTTCTTGCCTTCCTCATTGTGAAGCAAGACCGGTAACACTAGGCTCTCGGCTAGTCCGCGATGGGTGACTAAGTAGCAGGGCTTAGGCGGTTGTTGGGCGGGGGTTGCTCACGCCCATCGACCGTTTGGTTTCTTTTTTTCTTTTTCATCAAGTGAGAAAGAACGCAACGTGCTCAGAGTTAGATCTAACTGCTTGTCACTCGACGGGATTGCGAGTGCACGAACGATCCTCGATCTCCCTCGGGAAATGAAATCGATGGCCTCCATCCCTTGTCAGTCGATCGGACGGACAAGACGTAGGTCTTTTTAGGTAGAGATAATTCTTTTAGCAAAAGCTGTGGCTCTCATGTCACTGTAACAGACCATGTCTGTTTTGGGACAAACTTTTGAACCCCAAAACATAGGCCCTCAGAAAGTGTAGTAAATGGAGAGAAGGCGAATGGTCGCCTCATCCATTTTGGCTGAGACGAACCGCGCCACAAGGTCGTCATAGGGCATGTACGTAAATCAATTATCTTAGCCTAATCGTTCCACGTGGCATTGCCACACTGGAACAAGACCTTAGCGGCCAACTAGAGGGGGGGAGGAGTAACGCGATGGATTTTCCATCGCGGCAGTCCTTTCACCTGAAATCTGGCCATAGATTGATTCCATCGAATCACAATGTTGTCGGTCGCTGTCCTCATGCTCACTCCTCACTGCTCACTGTTCTCTCCGCGGGAAGTCCCAGGCCACTCCCATTGATTGCGCAAGGAACGATTAAACAAAAATCTTTTGTTTGAAATGCGGTGTTAGCTGGCTGTAGCTGGCGGCGGACAGATTATGCTCAACGGAGTTAGCTTATAGTTGCACACAAGCCCCCACCCTGATTTCCTATCAGGTAGAAGCACATTGGAAGTTAGGAGAGAGACTGGTTACCTCTCTCCTCACCTTCTTGCATTTCCATTTTCATTCTAGTATGTAGTTTTTACTTAGTACATGTGGAAAACACAACAGGTTGTAACTGACTGTTTTTTGGCATTCCCTCTTACATGTGTCAAGGTGTACTGAAAAAAATGAGAACATAGGTGACTGATAAATGACATAAATTGCAGACCACAAGAAATTGGTAGGTTGTGACAACCAAAAATAGAGATGAATGCAAGGAGAACAGGTGGCATGGGAAGAAGGCAAGTTCTAGACAAGGCAGAGCAATGAGGTGACATGAATGGAATGTGCCCCCTTGTGAGTGTAAATGCAGAGTACACTGTGTGTGTGATTAGGTGTGATGAGTTGAGCAGGAGAGGATTATGGAGGAGAACAGAGGGAATGAGGGGGAGAGATAGAAAGAGAGAGAGAGAGAGAGAGAGAGAGAGAGAGAGAGAGAGAGAGAGAGAGAGAGAGAGAGAGAGA
>SZWC01010336.1:5322-7822 GCA_023375785.1 Penium margaritaceum
AGAGAGAGAGAGAGAGAGAGAGAGAGAGAGAGAGGGAGGGAGAGGGGGGGAGGAGATATGTGAATGTTTGGTAATAACTACTTCTCTCACGATGTAGTTCAATCAATCACACATCCTATGCACATGCTATTCATCCTGTTAATTACAATTTCTTGTGTTTGCAAGAAATATTTACACCCTTGATCTTGAAAACATTGTTTTTGTGAGCACTTTTTGTTCTTAAGATGCAATGAAGGAAGAGTAGTAAGCTTACCTTTTCATAGACCACAACTCAAGTCGTGATTATTGAGTTCAGCTGGCCATGCCATCTTTATATTAGTTGGAATGTTTCCTCGCCTCATGATATGCCCCATTGTTTGTTACTTGAGTTGGGTACAATCGTCTGTTTGAAGTGGATTTATTCTTCATGAGATACACAAGAGCTCAAGTCAGTGCAACGAACTTCATAAAGGAATTAAGGTGTGTACCCTTCTACGGAAACAGGAGAGTGACTAATGAATTTAGAATATCTACAAGGAAATTCCCATTTTACTCACCTTCTTGGTGTAGCCCATAACTACCACAACGTGATTATTTGGTTCAAAGCTTGATAAAAAAATATAGTAAATGTGAAGCGTATGTGCTTCAAAAAGTTTGAAGTGTAAGTATGAGATTCAGCTATACTGTATATATATATATATATATATATATATATATATATATATATACAGTATAGCTGAATCTCATACTTACACTTCAAACTTTTTGAAGCACATACGCTTCACATTTACTATATTTTTTTATCANAAAAATATAGTAAATGTGAAGCGTATGTGCTTCAAAAAGTTTGAAGTGTAAGTATGAGATTCAGCTATACTGTATATATATATATATATATATATATATATATGACCACAATGAAAGGAGGTGAATTTGTGCTAGAGTACCTCTCTTTTTGAATTGGTTGATAATAATGGAAATTGGTAGAAGATTGTACCAAAATATCATCATAGGATGGCAAGGGCTTTGAACCAAGCTTAAGTCATCCTAGAGAAAAGTGTGATGAGTGTGATTGGAAACCTTTTAACCGATTTCCTCTTTAGAATACATCTTAAATAACCTTCCATTCTTTTTTTCTTGAACTCTTGTTCTATCTTAAGGTAGAAAATTAAGAAATTTCACTTTCCTCCGCAAATCATAAATTTACGGACCGGGCTCATTGTCAGGTTTTTTTTATTGCTGAGGCAGCTTGACACTCCTCCCCTCCCCAAACCAACGCCTCAGGGTTACGACCTTGGACGAAAAAATAAATAATTAGTGACTGGTCTCTTTTCCACCGTCTACCACCTTTATCGTTCACAATATCCACACCCGCCTAGCTGGCATCCGTGATTGTGCCACATCGACCGTCGTTGGTTGGCGATGTCTCATTGGACTGCGCAGCATGTGTTCATCATCTTTTGTTCTCACTCTGTGTGAATCCCTGTTTGATGCACGCCATATGTTGTTGAAGAGCGTTTTAGTGACGGGAGTAAATGTTTGATCCGTAGAATGTAAAAATTCCTTTTTGCACATGAAATGTTGACCCGCTAGAAATCTGTGGACATCAAACGCGTCGCCCCCCTGCCCCCCCTCCCCCCTTCCTCGCCCCACTGTCCTCCCACCGCGTCGCTCCCCTCCAGGCTCTCCGCCGCCCCTGTCCATTTGAAACTTTCCGTCCCACAGATCTGAGGCTTCTGAGTTCGAGCCACGGAACCTTATCCCCCTCTCGCTACCGCAGCGGCAAGAGCAGCAGCTGTAGAAGCAACAGTAGGAGATTCCGAAAATGTTGCATTGACGTCCGTTGCACAGATGCGGCCCAGGAAGCCCTGCCAACAGCTTCCGCCGACGTCTACGTAAGTATTCTGCTGATTCCGCCTTGGTGTTACTTCTGCGGCCGCCACCACTGCTGCTGCTGTTGTTGCAGTTGTTGATGCTACTGCTGCTACTGCTGCCACTACTGATTCTCCTCCAAGTGCTGCTGGTGCTGCTGTCGCAAATGCTGCTGCTGCTGTCGCAAATGCTGCTGCTACTGCTGCCGTTGCCGTTGCTATTGCTGCTGCTTCTACAGCCATTACTGCTCCGTAGCCATTTCTGGTCACTTAGTCGGCCAATCCAGCAAATAAGGAAGTGCATCTATCCGACTGTCCGTCTCCGTATTCATCTGTCTAGCCGTCTGTGTATCCGTGCGTGTATCCGTCTGTGCATCCGTCAGTCTATCCTCCGGATCTGCGTGGTTAGACCGGTTTGAGCCGGCAGGAGCAAGGCTGGCGCTTCCGTGTTGGGATGAGCCGGCAGCCAAAGCCGGCTCACCGTCAGCCTCATCGTGCCTCCCAACCTACAGGGTGAGAGAGTGTCACCCTCGTCGCGCCTCCGAATGTAGAGGGTGAGAGAGCTTCGGCCTTGTTTCTCCTTGCTCTCACTCTCCCCTCTTGTTCAAACAGTATGCCCAAGTGGCACTCTTGTGCACTGACACGCCATC
>SZWC01010336.1:12822-55480 GCA_023375785.1 Penium margaritaceum
GGGTCTCAGAGAGAAACTAGGCAGCAGGTTGGGGCACCTGCGTTGTTGATGAAGCGTGCGGGCTTCCACGCTCGTTGCTTAAGTCAGGTGCCCCCTCAGTCTGCTGCTCTGGAGTCTAAGTCTGGAAGGTCAGGGTTTGTTACTCAGAAGTGCGCGTACCAATGTTAGCGCCGGAAAGCAGCTGGAAACTAATAGTAACTGATTAGCAATGAAGAATGAACAGCAATGGGGGACCACTCCAAGTTCTAGCCCCCCCCCCAGCTCTGTAGAGCTTGTTACTCAGTTCATCAGCCAATCAGATAATAGCTAATTTCAAGCTGGCAGGTTTTCTCGGTGAGGCCTGCCAGACGGCCGACAGCCCAAAACCCGGGCGTCGTCCGTTTTGCCTGAAAACTGGACCATACCATAATACCAACACTACGAACGCAGCCATGCGGTCAGAATCCACTAGAAAAACAATTGCAAGGAGCTATGGCAGCCTGAACCCAGGCAGTGCCCACGATGGTTTATGCTGCCAAACAGGGCCATGCAACATGCAACAGGGACCCTAGGCAGCGCATGACAACGCAGGTACGGCAGTACGCGCTGGACGCATGTAGACAGCGACTGCGTTGGCAGTGACTGCTGGCAGCGCGACCGCCGAGGAGGCCTGCCGATGGAGTTGAACACGTCGCCGGAGAGAGGAGGCTCCAGCGAACTGCGAGACGACCTCAGCGTGCGTGGGCTCCACCGGACGACACTCCATCAGCGTCGAGTCTCGTCGTCAATCATCTACACGCCGATGTACACAAGCTGGGAGGATACAACCGAGCACAATGAGCGCAAAAACCAACAGTCTCGACCACCGAGAAATTAGGAACAGTCCCAGAAAATCTCAGAATCAACGTCCATACATCACACACGCCTTTCCGAACATCGGAAGCGCTAGTACAACCACCGGGTCTCCTCGTTGCACCGGTATAGTCCACCGGGTGCACGGGTCTCAACCCATCGAGAAAACTCTCCTAGCTCCCGACAAGCCCACAGGGCTACCGGAATGCATCGACCGCGTCTCGCCGGCGCTGTCGTACGTGCTGGAGAAGTCTCGAGACACTCCGAAATCCTGTCATGTCGTCACGCTCTCTTCCATCATATACCTCCAACGTAGGTATATGGATAATCCATTAGCGTCGGTCGTGACGGATGGAAGCCAGACAAACCAACAAGCTGCAGCTTATCGGTCAGCACAACTAGCGGTCCTCCACGCTTTAGGCTGGAGCGTCCGAACGACGACCATTGCGAGCGCCCCTAACATTGTATGGTTGCAATCCATGAACGCCCACCTGCGGGAATGTTCACTTCTTCCTCGTTTAGGTGGTGCCCCCTAATTTGTGTGGATTTATGCGAGCTGCCAGCTAGCTTAAACAGCCGTTGACCATCCTTGTAGGCAACCGAGATTTGGGCTCCCATGAGTTATGTTCTGGTCCACACCCGGCCCAATGAACAAGATATTCCCTAAAAGCCCGCAGTTGGAGTGTACGCTCTCGTTGCTGGAGTAGATGCAAAACCTTGTATTGGCGGTCGGTAGCAAGGACTGCCGGTGGTAGGTGAAGGGTTCTCTCTACCGTTTGTTGAGTCAGTAGGCTCATATGAAATACGTCATGTATATTCACACTCGGTGGAAGTAGTAAGGGGTACGTTAGTGGCCCGATGCGTGCAACAATGGGAAACGACCCAATCCACTTCGTTAGAAGTTTTTCTGCCCCTGGCGTCTTCAGGCAAGGATTCTTAGCGCTTACCAACAGTTTGTCAGCAATTTCAAATGAGATCTTACAACCACTTTTGTGGGCATATGCCTTTTGTCATTACCGAGCAACTTGAAGTTGACCCTTTCCCTTCTGTAACAAGGAGTTTATGCACTCGGCAATGGCTTAAGTAGAAGGAAGCTATCCTCTTGTACTCTGACTCTTCGGTAATGAAGAGGGTGTTAATGCGCCAAATAGCAATGGTCTAGAAACCGGGTCCTGACATGAGAGGCCGCGAACCGCTCTTGGTATTTTAGCCAGGATAACGTATTACCCTTGAACAAGGGATACACACTTTTGGTTTGTTCAGTTTGCAACCTCACAAAGTTCGCATGAAGGTCTTTAGTGTCTACCCTTGGTTGGACACTCTGTGAGGAGTCTCAAAGGTAAGAACTGTAAATGGATGCATGAAGGGTACATGCTTTTGTCCTTGCAAAGGTATGCTAATGCTTCTGCTTGCTGTGACTCCACAAGAGCCAACCTCAGCCTACAGTCCTACTTGGCGCATCCTAAGACCGCCAAGTGTCATCCTCAAGGCAAGCTCTAGTAATCCTCCTAGAAGCTTCCTTTCCCAATCTGGGTCACAAAGAAAAATGTGGCCGTCGTCGGATTTAATACCGCGACCCATGAACTCTGGCGCCAGTCCAAACTAGGCCACAAAGTTGTATTTTCCATGGTGATCTCTAGGGGACATACCCATTATGGGCAGTGTAGTCCTGGCCTATCTCTAAATAGACCAAAGGAACGTACTCCATAGAGGAGTGCATGCCTTGTCTTTCCGTTCAACCAGCTAGCTAGCCAGTGGACAAGGTGCATATCATTTAACAGAGGGCACTATGGGATGCCGACCACTGTTCAACAGAAACGATGTGAACAGTGTAGACTCATTTACCAAGTTATTCACTGCAAACTCTGGTAGTGATAGGAATTTGTGCATGTCATTCATGGCAAGATCCACATACATACGGAGTATCTTTTCCTCAGTATGATGAATGTGCTATGTTTTTCCGTCAGTTTGAGGGTGAAACGATGTCAACATCTATGAATCGCTCCCGAAGCACTCGTACATCGTTTAGTAGAATGTATTAGAAAATCTTCTATACTAATCAGAGATGATACGCATTGGCAAGTCGTGGTACTTTACGACACCCTGAAAGTAGAGACGAGAAGTCTCCTCTGCCTTTACATGAGTGGTTGTAGGAATGAAGTGTGTCATATTTGTCAGAAGACCCAAAAACACTAGTATTACATTGCGGCCACGGGCTGTGTCCGAAAGACCAGTAATGAAGTCCATGCTGATGAACTCCCATGGAGATCCAGGGATGGGAAGCTGTTGGAGGATTCCTGCATGCTTTTTGTTACTAGCATTATTCCAAAGACATTGATCTCATGTCATGCAATACTCACCACCATTGACACTCCATCCTGACTCCCAATAGTGGTGCAATAGTGCTTGTCTGGTCTATCAAGGTCCCACATGACCTACAACGAGCGGGTTGTGAAACTAGAAGATAATCTTTGCTCAAAGGTCTCCCAAGTCCTGCACAACAACGTGTTCTCCATGCCAGAAGACTCCAGGGTCTTCTACAAATCCGTACTTTTCTAGATTTTAAGAGTCTTTGGAACCAGGAATCCACACAGTATCCCATCCAGATCCTCCTTACAAAACGGTTGTAGTGGATAATCTTTTGAGGTGCTTGCCGCAAAGGTGAAAGGGGATGTGGTGTTTGCACTATTTCTGTCGCAATGACCACAAAATACCCACCAACCTCGGTGGTTACTTTGAGTTACATAGGCTGTTCGCTGAATGGATTGGCCACGATGTTGCGTCTTGGCCGATACTCCCACGTGAACGAGAATTGGCTCAAGTATTCACTCCAATGGGCCCGCCATCTTGACAGGTTTGGTTGCGTTTGGAAAAATACCAATCGATTGTGGTCAGTCATGATAGTGACACCCCCTTGCGTGCCCTCGAGGTAGAAACACCACATCTTGAAAGCATGTATCATCGTGAGAAGCTCATGATCCCCTGTTGTATACTGCGTCTCGGCAGGGATGAGCTTCCGGCTCTCATCCGCAACTAGATGACCATTCTGCATGAGGATTGCTCCAAGTCCTACAACCGATGCATCACATCGCACTTTCCATGGTTGCGATGGGTCGGGAAGAGCTAAAACAAGCACCGTTGATAGAAGCTCTTTGACATTGAGAAAGGCAATATTACAATAACAAGTCTTTCAAATGCATGTATCTTCTTGTGAGCCCGGTTAGTGGCACTAATAGGGTTGAATACCCTTGTATAAATCATCATAAATAGTTTACAAGGCCGAGGAAAGAGCCAATCCGTCTAACATTTTTTGGGCATGGGTAGTCCACGACGGCTTGGACCTTTCGTGGGTTGACACGCATGCTGTCCTTGCCTACTACGTGTCCAATGTATTTGAGCTCATCTTGTGCAAACTTACACTTGCTCACTTTTGCATGTGACTTCTGTTCGCAAAGGATCGCAAGTACCTTGTGTAGATGTTTTATGTACTCTTCCATGGATTTGGAGAAAGCCAAGATGTCGTCCACGTAGACCACAAGAAACTGGCGGGGTTGCCTGGTCAACGTTTGATTCATTTCTCCTTCGAACGTTACCCACGCGTTCATCAACATGAAGCACAAAACTCGGAACTGATAGTGTCCCGTCTGCATTTGCAACACGGTTTTGGGATTATCATCTTTTCGTAATGCGGATTTGATGGTACCCTTGAGACAACTTCAAGGACGAAAAGCCTTTTGTACCCTGGAATTGGTCACGAAGGTCTTCAATCCGCGGTAAGGGGAATCGGTTTTTCAACGCCAGCTGGTTTACCGCCAGGTAGTCCATGTACATGCATAAACCACCGTCCTTTCTATTCACAAAAGGATTGGTACACCATACAGCGAGCTACTTGGATCGATCCATCCCTTTGCAAGGTACTCTTTGATTTTTCGTTTGGCCTCTTTCCTCTCTACCAAACTGAGGTGCTACATGGGTCTGAACGGTGGAATCACCTTTGGTTACAATGGAATCGTGTGCCCCATGTATCGTTCTAGTGGAAGGCCAGCCGGTGGGTCTTGGAAAACATCCAAGAACCCTGCTAATAGAGATTTGATCTCAAAGGGCTTCTCTTCCTTCACATCATCCTCCACTTTCTGAAGCTGATCCAAGAGGTATCGAAAACCTTCTCGAATACGTCTCTTGACCTACATCGCAAAGAAGCTGGAATGGACCTTAAGTCAGGTCGGTGACGATTCCTTACTCAAAATCAGCGTAAAGCAACACTTTACCTTTTGAAGGATCAAACTCTTTGATTCAAAGCACATTAGAGCCCTTTTTCACAAAGCCTGGGATACATAGCACCACATCAAATAGGTCAAGAAGGTTGAGTACCTTCAACATGACACTGTGTGTAGCCCTGAATGCTACTCTTTGCTTTGTAGGTACCGATCACCGGTACCGTATAGTTGTCACTGATGACAACTGTGCCATTTGATGGCTCATACTTCAAGCCAACTTGTCGGGTAAAAACAAGTCTAACAAAGGAGTCATCTTCTCTAGTTTCAGCTAGTACATTCACGGAGCACTAGCTAGGTAACGTGTGAACTACATCGTCATGTTGCCTGTACTCTTCCGAGTGAACAGGCTAGATGATGGCAAGTCGAGTTTGTGATAAACACAGAACCTATATGGCGAACACCGCAGCTCCCATGAATCACCTACTCTAGTCCACATATTTGCGAATATGTATATTCGGCTAGCATCTTCCAATATTTAAAATTGACTGGGTCTAAATTGTCCACCAAAGGTACAGCAAACGAGATTGAACTCATCATTTTGAGGGTTGTTGCTTGAATCTCTACATCACAAAAATCTTGTACAGTGGTTGGTGTTATTACCACTAAGCATGTCTGAGCACACACCGCGTACAAATATGCAAGGTTTAGAAATCAATGGCAGTCAGCAAGTGTAGAATGAGGGTCAACAAGAGGGGAGAAAACAACAGAGAAGTTTGAACTCATAAAAGAATCAAACTGTTGAACATCCTCCTCTGAAAGCATGAGCACACACTCGTGATCCAGTTTTATCCCTGAATGGTCCCCACTTATGTCACTCAGAGGTGGGGAAAATCTGCTTCACAACCCTGTCCGCTACCGCGGCCAGACCCATTGCCACCATGTTCCATCACAGAAGGCCATGGTACCAGCTACCCAGTTGCCTTAAGTCCTTGATCTTGTGGAAGGCACGCTGCGCCTCCTCACGCTCGGTGCACTTCTTACGCATGATCGCGCTGAAGGCCTTCCAGGACATAAGCTACCACTCGAGGTGCGACTACTACGCACCCCATTGCTTGACCACATATTTGAAGAGCTTGGCTTCAAGCCACGTCATGGCAAGGTCGTCCCACTTATTGAGTGGAGTCTCGTGGATAGGTAGAATGTGTTTGATGTGATCTAGCCAGTTGGTCAGCTTCACACCCTTCCTGACGATGTCCACACTGTGGAGGAAGGTCGTGTTGATGACCAGCCCCAAAGTTATCAAGGTATGCAGGTTGTCACTACTAGGAACGATGGTATCAGCAACTGGGACGCACTGTAATTTCCATTGCATCCGCACATGGGTCACGCTTTGCAAAGCCTTGTCAAGGTCTTTGTATCGGCGGCTTGTCTCATGAGTGGCCAAGCGCTGCAATTAGCGATCACCGTCAAGGTCTATGATGCTCTGCCCGACATGGAACAGTAGGTTTGCAAATGCGAACTTTAGCTTTGATGTTGTTATAGCATCGGTGATAGCCTCGAGGGCCTCACGTTGTCTGTGCACCTTTACCCAGTGCAAGTGGGTACAGTTTGTGTACATGTCTCCAAGGAGTCCCACCTTTTGGAGGAAGCTGTCGTCCGTGAGGACACTCATGTGGGCAATGGTCTGCCCTAGTACGGTCACATCGTAGGAAGGGGAGTCCGTCTTTACTCCTCCGGGTGGTGCCGCACCTCCACTGTCGGTGGTGATCTTGAGTTGGCCCACCTCCTTGGCAGTCAACTCAGCAAGCCTTCGGTGGACTTCTTGAATTGCATTTAGGGCGATGTCGTCTGGCTTGTTTTTACGGGAACTTCTTGCATGATTGCTTTTGGTGCCTGAACTGCTCACGGCAGCCTTGCTACTGTCAGTAGCTTCAAGAGATTTGGCAATCATCTTGTCCTTCTCGAGTGATTGGCTCAGGATCACTGCACAACAATGGCAATAATAGCAATCCTTGTCGCCTTCGCCATCTTTGGCGTCGTGCTCTTCATTGGGGTCCACATCCAGGTGGTCCTCCTCAAGTGGGTCGTCCGTCGCGTGGGGGTCGCCCACGTGCACGTCGAAGTGCTCATCGAGTACTTTTCCTAGTTCCGCACATTTCTCGGTGTCTCCGAGGTTGGCACCGGCTGCCTTCTATGGTACTGTTGCCTTTGGTTTGGCAATCGTGCTTGCACCGATGGCTCCCAAGACTTGGAGTCCGCTGAGGGCGGGTGGTGAGGCCGTCACCACCTTGCCCTTGTTGGTTGTGGACGGTCTAGCACTTGCCATTCCGTCAACTGTGCAACGAGCATGTGAAGACCGGTGTAAGGGTCACCCCACAACCTTTGAGAGGTGTCGCCTTGTGAATTCTCTTTGCTCTCATGATCAGTCAGGCAATTATAAGTTTTACTTCTATTGTCCTAGGCCGCCGTGGTCGGCACAGTCATGTGGTAGAAAAATACTATTTTTCAATACCGTCACGGTTGGCAAAATCATGCGGATTCTAGGCAAAACCCTATGCCGTGAGTAGCGACACTAGGAAACCTAGATAAACAAAACAAGTACAAGATGAAGGAGCTACAAGGGATTGAGCAACGCTTACAAAGATGAGGAGGAGGGGGGTCAACTCTAACGAAGAATTTGCATCCCCGAAATCTCCCTCCTCACTATTCTTGTCTTCTTCCTTGTCTTCTTTTCTTCTGGTCTTCATTGGCCTCTTCTTGCATCTTCTTGGCGTGCCTTGCACCCCCTTGGAGGCCCCTCCTTGTGCACCATAGCAATGTGACGACCTCCAAAATTTCTCAAAGTGGTGCCTTCCTCTTTTTTCCTTTTCTCTCAAGCCGTGAGAGTCCGTGGTATTGGGCAAGGGCAGTGCCTCATTTTTTTGCTGAAGTAGAGGAGAGGGAGCCTTGAGAAGAGGAGAAATGTTGGTGGTTTGGGGGTGGGTACTCCCCATCCCGTGCAACAAAAATCCGCCTAACCCCCATGGCATGTGGGAGAACTTAGAGGAGTTGGCAGAAAAACTACAGCTCCTGAAAAGCTTTCCAATGCAACTTACGGCGCTTGAAACGGTTGAGTTTTCAGCTTATACTCCTCTCAAGCGTTTCTACTGCTGTTGTAGCTGCTCGTGGGGTTTCATATCTGGCATAGCTACAGGGACTGTCGCACACTTAGTCGGGAGGGTTGTTTGGACCTGAGAACCACTGTAACGGGTCATGTCTCCCACTCCTGTTTGGTCATTATTGGAGTTTGCATAATGACGTCCAGATCTCGCTCAAGGGGTTTTCCCCTGGGGGCAATCGTCATCAATGACCCATGCAGGGAGACTTGAATGTTTCAAGTCTCCGGAGGCCCATTTCCATTTTTACCTCGCCCCCTCATTGTGGGTCTCAAACGAGGGGCGTATTTCTTCAAAACTTGTGAGTTTGCACAATTTTTTCATATAATAAATTCAAAGTCCATAACAATTGAGCTTCAGTTATTATTGTTGATGTGACAATACAAAATTGTCGCATGCGAGGCACGTCCGGCGATTTCGCGCCGGCGCTGAATTTCTCTCTCGCGCCTCACTCCCACGCTCTGTATCTCTCGCCTTGCTCATTCAAGGTGGTGGGGAGGAGGAAGCAAGGATGAGGGCTCAAGGCCACAGGCCTCAGCCCTCGAGGCTTTGCGGCCTCCTTGCCACTGATTGAGTCACCAGCTCGATCGGTGGCTGGTGGCTTGCCGGCGGGTGGCCGGCCGTTCACTTGACTGGCTGACGGCGACCCAGCCGGCCTCCCGCCAATCGGCCGGTAGCCAGCGGGTGGATGGCCACCGGCCAACCCTCGGAATTGCGGGGGATGGATTGGGACTACCCCCTTGCTATTGCGAGGTGGGAGGGTCAAACTGGCCGTCTCGCTACAGCATGCGAGTTTTTGAAAAAAATGATAACTTATAAATACGTGAGTTATGAACAGGCGGGATTAACGAACTTGCCTGCAAAATCTACATTGCATGCAACCGGGATGAGATCCGAAGTATCTTTGATTTCAGAATGTCATCTTGGTTTTAGTGCAAGATCTTCTATTCAAGAATCCAGAGCGAGGTTCAGATCGATTTGGAAGCCGTCAGCCTTGTGAATGACGGTGGTGTTGCAGGCTACAAAGCCAGCAGCAACCTTGGGGACATAGAATAACACTTCATAATAAGTGAAAAGCTTGATAAAGACAGAGGAGAGAAGTAATTCATGGAATTCTCTAGAGGGACCACCTAGTCATGAAGCCTTCAGAAGGATTTGAACAAGGATGGCATCAGTGATTTCTCGTGACAACATGGCAACATTGTTATGGGAAGTTAGTTGTTGGTGACATAATGGGGAACAGTTCTTAGTAGCATTGGGACAGAGAAACACCACCAAATAGAAATAAATAGCCAGAAAGACAATGTAGAGAGGGGAAGACCAAAGAATGCCCTTGTTTTTCACGATGACAAGGATCAAAACATACCATCTCATATCCTCCTTCGTGTCCCACTCACATTTTGCACCTCCTATATGCCTCATCCTCCTCTCTCTCCCACCCTCCCCCCCATCCGCCTCCACCTCCGCTTCTTCCTCTCCCCTACTCCTCACCTTTCCCCCCATATGGAGAAGTCCTCGTGACTCCATCTTCAGGAACATCCTTGTCCCATTGTTGTTCCATCTCCTATCCTCCTCAACTTCCAACAGCCTGCTTCCTTTCCCACTACGAAGTTCATCACCCCTCCATTGGTTGTTTTTTCATCCCCTTGTTGCCCCTACATTGCTTCTCACTGCATGGTGGCCTCTCCATTCACGTGGGTGATTCTACCTCTCTCCCATTCTCCCTCCCCTCGGGCTTCCTGCCTCTTTCCTTCCTTCTTGTGTTTCAGTTCTCTTTTGTGGCCTTTCTAAAGTTTCTCATTGATGACCTCTCCCATGCAGCAACCCTTGGCTTGACCTCTTCTTTTCCCATCACTATTGCCACTACCACTGGCCCCTCCCTGACTCCCCCTCCACATATTTTCCTCACTTGCAGGCCTCAGATCTTCCATATAGTCTCTTCTTGTTGCTGCTCCTCCTATCCCTACACCCATTGCATCCCCTTATTGCTTTCCCTTGTCCTTCCCTCTCATCTTGCTCCCACCTCCACAATTTGGGCCTGACACATTTGCTCACATGCAAGCGCTCGCTGCACCCTCCTCCGATCCTGTCTCTCCATTCCTCACAGTGCCCTCCTCATCACCTTATCTAATCGTCAATCCTTGTATGGGTTACCCCACCTGGCTCATCTCTTTTCTCACATGGGCCTGCCATCATGTCATAACCTTGGTCCCTACATGTCTCGGTCCTCAATTTGCCTGTCTTGCATCTTGGTGTTTTTGCCTTTGCCATCTCCGTGCTCCTTGGCGCCGTTCCAGTACACAACGTGTAGATGGTGATTTTCCAGGCTATCCCACACCTCCCACCTTACAAGGAACAGACCTGGATTCCCCCTCATTTTCCTTTGTTGACACCCATGAGCATGACGTTCAGTCCCTCCTCTGCAGTTATCTGGTCTTGTGCGCCTCCATGTGAAGGCATTGGCGGTCTACTTTGCACGCACCATGGCACTTTATTCTTGCCTCCTTGTGGTAGGCCATGCTCTTGAAACCAACATCGCCATTGCTTGGTTCACATAGGGCCTCATCAGCGACCATTCGGAAGCCCTCCTTTAGCCCGAAGTTATGCAAACCACTGTTTTCCAGGCCCCTGGCACCAGTTGGGACTGTGATGTTGCTCGTAGTCATCGCACACGAGGTTCACCTCCGCTCTTACGCTCACTCTACTAGTGTCGTTACTATCTGTTGTAGAGCCGCTCACCCAACCTATGTGCTGCATACCTCCACCCATAATCTTGTAGACACCCCAATCTCCAAGCATTGGTCATGTCCTCATTGTCCGTGCAGTCCAAAAGCCTGGTTTCTCCAGGCTCGTACTTTCCTGGTCTCCTGGTGCTGCGATGTTCAGGGCCACGACTACTAGGTGTGTCCAACCCCTCCACCTGTTGATTTTGCTGCGTGTGGCTCGTCGCCATACATATCTTCCTGATGGCTGTCCTGTTGTCAATGTAATAGTTGAGGTCCGTTTCCTCCTTGCGGCCTTCCCTCGTGTTCCTCTTGAGCCTGAGGTAGTATCAGAAAACACGTCACCACCTTCTGGAGGTAAGCATATGGAAGTCCCATTCCCACTTTATACATCCTCTCTACCCCTCCCAACCAACCTCCACCCTTCTCCCAACATTTGCTCTTGATCCCTTTCATGAACACTTCCTTCCCATGTGCCTCAACATTGTCCTCATCAGCATCCCTGCCATCCAATCTTCTTCGTCATCCTTATCGGCATTTTGTCGTGATTTTCAGCATCATCCGCACCACCATCATCCTTTTGTTTTTCATCATCATCATCATCATCATAATCACCATTGTCATCATCATCATCATCATCGTCATCATCATCATCATCATCATCATCATCATCATCATCATCATCATCATCATCATCATCATCATCATCATCATCATCTTCATGATGATGATGATCATCCTTTGCCTTGTCGTTGTTGTAAATTGTACCTTGGCATGCGAGAGTGTGTCATCGGGAGGCACTGAAGAGTCATCGGACAGATAAAAAGTATTGTGTTATGATCTAGTGGCTTGGAATGTGATCAAATTCTAAATTGAATGATGGAAGCTGAAAGTTGACAAGTTGCTGAGTTTGATGCTATTTGAATCACTAGAATCCATTGAGAATCGAAGAAGTTATGAGCTCTCAAATTTGGGATGTGCACAGCCACTCAGGGAGCTGGCCAAAATCGGCGTCCAGTCAAAACATTGACCGGAGAATTTATCTAGGCACACCTGGCGGATTTATCCACCAGATGACTCCGTCAACGGGTGGATGAATCCACTGGATCAAGTAGTACAGGTTGTTATTGGGAAACTTGGCCAAATTTCTGGCTTGGAGTCCTCGACATTAGTACTATTTGTTACCAAGGGACTTTGTCGAAATTCTGACTGCAGGTCCGTGGACAGGTTTCTTACCTTGTCAAACCCCATCATAAAAGTCAACAATAAAGGGACCGAGGTGTATCAAAACAGTACAAGGGACTATTCCATCAGGTTGAAAGGAATTTGTACCTCTAGAAGGCATTTTGTATGTGAAAAAAGGTGACACAGCAAGTGGGCACCACAAGAGGCGTTAGGCAGTCATGTGGTGGGTGTGACGTACTTTGGCAAGCATAACTTGGGCTACACTTGGCCGAATTGCATATGGTTTGATTCGTCAGAAAGCTTGTGATCTTAACTATAACTTATAAATGATCATTTAGTTTTCCAAAAGCTAACAAAAATATATCACATCCCCTTTGCAAAAGTGCTTGTCTCTAAATTCCTACCCACATAGTGTGAGGTGACCAGAAAGCGCACACTTAGTCTTAGATTTGTCCAAAAGAACCGTCAAACACATTAGAACCCATTGTTCTGGCAGTGATCAACCTCTTTATCCTCACTCACCCTTTTGCCTTGTCCGTTGTCCCCGTGTTATCTTGGCTTCTTTGCCCTTGATCCACTACTCCCCACCCCTTTTCCTCTTTTCTCCTCCTTTGTCTCCCCTCTCACTAATCTCTCATCCTCCCCTCCTCATCCCTCTCCTATCCCGTACCTCTTCTCCTTTGCACCTTATTTTCCACATCATATATATTGTTTTTGACATTACTACACTCCTCGTTTCCCCATCTTCATCATCGTCTCTGTCTTTTTCTTGATGGTTTTCATCATCATCATCATACTTTCCATTTTTGTTGTCATTTTTGTCACTGTTGGTGTTAGCAACATCATTGTCACTATCCTCACTGTCAAACGGGTTATTGCTATTATCACCATGAGTGCTGATAACCTTGTTTTCCTTTTTGTCAACATTTTCACATTCATCATCATCATCTTCGCAGCTTTCGTCACTGTCATTGTCGTTGTCACTCTTTTTTTCCCTCACTTCACAACTCCTCACCATTTCTTCCCTCACTCTCCTCCTCCACTCTGTTATCCTATTCCTCTCTCCTTTGCCCTTCTCTGTCTCTCCAACCCCGTCCTGAATCCACTGGTGGTGTGTCCTCCCCATGTGCACTCGAGGATAGGTGGTTGTGTGGTCTAGATTCTTGCTTCGGCCCCATCCCTGTCTCTTGCATCCCAGTTTGTCTATGCTCCATCTATGCCTATGTCTTGATCACAAGGGATAAGCGAGTGCTCACTGAAGCATGAGTCTTTATGGTAGATCCTTCCACACCATGTCCCTGACCATTCCCAGTTCTCCTTCCTCCATCCAGACTGTTCACATGGGGTCAGGTGAGCCTCTCCCTGTCCATGGGGTGGGCACTGTTCAGCTCCCCACTCCTAGGGGGAATCTTTTTCTTCCTGGTGTCCTATCTGTTCCCTCTCTCATGCTCAGTCATGTTTTTTTTTTGTGCCCTTTGCAACTTCGGATTCACAACATCACATGTTGTTGGCCTCACCATTGTCTTCGACCGCGTCATCTGTCACATCCTTCTTAGCAGCCTTCAAACCCTTGGTATTTACATGACTGGGGACAATACTATTTTCCCCTATGGAGAGAAAAGAATCTTTGTTATGTGTGCCCATCAATCTTCTTGCTCACTCCTCATCCATGACCATATGTATCACTGTGAAAACACATCTATAGCTGCTCTTTTGTGCCATCTTCCCGCTGATGGCCTTGCCAGTCCAATTTTTTTTGGCCACTGTCACCACACTTGCAAATCCTATGCATCGTATCCTTCTTTCATCCTTGTTATCTCGCAGAACTTTTCCATTGAGATCGTCTATGTAGGTCTCCCTATTCATGTGAACTGCTTGTCCTTTTGTTCTCTGGGCCTGTATATTCTAGGCATTGTTGACAACTTCTGTTGGTTCATGTGATGTACTTTCTTCCTGCCAAGAGGGAAATTGCCGAAATAAATTGTTGCTGGTTGCTGCGTGCTCAGCATACCAGCAATCCTTCTGAACCGATGGAGGGAGGGGGATTTCCTTGGTGTTACTACGTGCTCTTTGACCAACATGAGATTGAGCGTTAAATGATAGCTCCATACAATCCCGAACAAAAAGGCATTGCTGAGCACTGAAACCAGATTCTCAGTGTGGGAGTCTATTTGATGCTCAGCGATGCCGACATGGTTCTTCCTGTGCGGAAGCGGCACACTACCACACTTGTGTGTGGAACCAGGTTCCTCATGGCCCTCTGCTTCCAACCACGGTGCAGGTCGAGATCTTCTCGCGGTGGTGAGCAGAATTTGTTTAGGCTCCCACCTGGGGCATGATGATGGTATGTGTCTAAGCGCATTGCTGTTCTTGCATGGGGAAACTTGACCTCCTGGCAGCATGTGTGTCACTTTTGGCATTAAACCTGAATCTTGGGCACACCACTTCTAGGATCCTGCCTCTTGTGGGTTCCTTGATCCACGCCCTGCCCGCTCATCCCTTATGTTATATGGCAGAAGACCCACTCCGATCCCGGCAAGCGGCCATGACCTTCTTAGTAGATGGCTGCGTCAATGATTCAACCCGGTGCCAAACCTGTTTGTTCCTCTCCCATGAGGTACGTCTCGTGCCTCTCCTGATCACCCCCTCCTGCCAAGCTTCCCCCTGGTTCCTCTCTGCCCTGGGATTCACCATTCCCAGATTCATCAGTCACAATTTCCTCCAACTCTCTCTCCCTTATCCTCCTTCCCCTTTCCCTTCACTTTCCTCCCCAACACTCCTCATTCACCCCTTCCCCTCTGGTGTTCTCTCCTCCTATCCTTTCATTCACATGGCTTCTCTGGTCTTCTATCCTTCCTTGACATCACACTCCTCCTCTCCCTTCTCTTTCCTCTCCTCCTCCTCCTTCCCCTCCTCTTCCCTATCCCCCATCCTCTCCCTCCCCTTCCCTTCTCTCCCTGTCCCCTCATCCTCCTCCTTCCCCTCGCCCTCCTCCACCTCCTCTCCTCCATCCTCATATTGCCCTTCCACATCCTTCCCCTTCCTCTGCATCCACCCCGCCATCCTCCTCTCTTTTACCTTCCTCACCTTCTCCCTTCCCCATCTATTCCCCTCTTCTACTATCCCATCCTATGTTACCTCCCTCTCCCCTTCTCCTCCTCTGCTAGCCCTCTCCAAAAACTCCCCTTTCCATCCCTTCTCAACCCCATCCTTCGTCCTCTCTTCCTCCATTTCATCCACCCATTCCTCTCACCCCCCTCCCCTTTCCTCCTTGTCCTCCCACCTCATCATTCGCTAACCTCCTCTCCTCTCTCCCACGTTCTCCGCTCCTTCCATCCCTACTTCTTCTTGAGGATCCCTTCAATTTTGACATCCTACATTGCAATTACCTACCTCTTTACGTTTCATTGGACCTTGTTCTTTCCCTATCCCTCTTACCAATCTTCCTTCCCCCCTCCTCATGTGAACCGAGGAGCGCACGGCATGACGGTCACATGACGAGCACTTGGGATGAATGTCCCAACCCTCGACCGCTTGGTGTGTTGGCCAACCCTTGAGATGTCGCACGACCCTCTCCTAGCAGCAAGACTGTTGCTAGTGACCGACGTTCCCGCCGTGCGACTCTCCCGGCGGCGTTTGCACCAAGGTGCGCTATGAAAGACTTGTACGATCGAATGAAATTGTGCGAGGTAATACTTGGAACAC
This sequence comes from Penium margaritaceum, assembly GCA_023375785.1. Taxonomy (NCBI): domain Eukaryota; kingdom Viridiplantae; phylum Streptophyta; class Zygnematophyceae; order Desmidiales; family Peniaceae; genus Penium; species Penium margaritaceum. The sequence continues at coordinate 28,639 of SZWC01010336.1, forward strand.
AAGAAGATTTAGGCAAGGAATGAATTCTTCAGACTTAATAGACCAGTACAAGGAAATGTATAGAGTCTCTGGGCAAGATTGGTATGCCTAGAGCAACTCCTCGGCTTCCCTATGTACCAGCTCCTATGAGCCAGCTGAAATCTCCTCGGCACTCCGAAGCCCTATACCAATGCGCACTCATGCAAATAACACATGCATTATCTACTGCACGCTGTGATGTTTCTAACACACCAAAGAACGCCTCAATCTGTGAAGAAACGGCTAAGTTATGGCCGTTTGAGTACTCCACACGTGACGGCTGCTGGCAGCACTGCCAATGGAGGTCACGACCACCCAAAGCGCTCTTGCTGGCGAATGCAGCTCCAGCCGCCATCCCGAAGTGCCCATGGACCTCAATGAACCTTGCATCATTGGCTAAGCATCCATCCAGGAGTGCTTTGGCTGCAGTGGGCGGGAAAGTGGCTCCGCCTCGTTGGGGTCAAACCGATGCTCACGTTCCTTTTCCATACGCGCACCACCCAACTTTGCCCGGCCGTAACTTTCTCGTCTTTGCACCAAATGACATGTTTCTTGGACCAAACCTACACGTTTTTTCACGTAGAATACAATAATGGCCTTAAAGAAGGTGTTTGGTACCACCAGCGTGATGTAAACACCGCCTCGACCGGCGGGCCCCATAACACCTCCTCTCCCCTTGTCTCCTCTCTGACACCCTTTCTTTCTCCTCTTCCCCTCCCCTTTCCACATATATTCCCCTCTCCATTCCCTCTTCTGCATCCACCCTCCTTGCCTATCTTGATAATCCCCTTCCACCCTCCTCCTCTCCCCTGTTCCACCTGATATGAAAGTCACCTGGCATCACTTCTTTTGTCCTTAGTCTCTTCATGCCATGGATGCCGACTACAACTGTCCACAACTAGGCTGTCATTGCCTTCCTTCATCCCCCTCTCCCTCCTCAATCCCCCTCAAACATCACCCGCTGTTTCCTCTGACGCCCTGCCTGTCCCACGTATCATTGTGAATGCCTTGTCCCGACCCGGCCCATCCCAGAAGCACCTTGCCTGTCAGGGTGAACTCAATGCCTTGGATGAGCATGGGGTGCTTGAGCTTGTTGAATTGGCCCCGGGCCACAGGCTATCAAGGACAAGTGGGTTTTATGAACTAAGCAGTAGGCCAATGGCATGGTTGAAAGAAAAGGGTTTCTCTCTGGTTCCAGCCATTGAATTTGGTGAATCTTTTCCTCCATTGGTTGGGGTACATCTAGTCATGTCTCCCAGCACCTTGCTTCCCACTACCGTTGGGATGTCCATCAGTTGGACATGAAAAACACTCTCCTTCATTGTTGCATCTAGGAGGAGCTGTGCATGGTTCAGAGACTGGATTTTGAAGATTGTACATCTTGTGTCTGTTGCATTTGCCATGCTCTCTATGAACATTGACATTCTCCATGCTATTGAAACCAAATTCTTTCCGCAGCCACACCTAATGGTAGTTTCTTCTCAGCACAGCAGATCCATCCCTCTTCTTCAGGAGCACAACTCTCCTACCTGTCTTTGTTCTTGTCTACGTCAATAATATGCTTATCACTTCGGCATGTAGATTGAGCATGATGGTGTCACTGGTGCCATCATCCTTCACCAAGAGTGGAATGCCCGCTCTCTTTTCAATCGTCTCCCATTTGATCTCAATCTCACCCATCGTCTTCCACTGGATGCCATATCCATGTCCCATGGGATTCAGCTTGCACTGCAGTAAGTACATGGTGCTGCTGATGGGGACGAAGTATCCACAGTCAGTCACCAGTCTCTTGTTGGAAAAATCATGTAATTTTTTGCAGCAACTCACCCTGATGATTCTCTTGCTTACAGAGTGCTAATCCAGAATGCCCGTTACCCCCGCATCCTGGACTTTGAGCCGGCCACCAACATGCTCTGTTGTTTCCTCAAGATGCCTCTTCACGGCCTACACCCCCCCCCCCCCCTCTCCCCCAAGCATTGGACGACCACTAGATGAGTGTTATGCGGATCATTCCGATGTGCGTGATTCCAATGCGTATAACAGGAGCAGTTTCGATTTTGTTTTTTTCCGGCTCAGTCATCTGGTGTGAAGCAGGGGTGTGTTTACTGTAGCACTAGCAAGGTGAAAAACATGGCTCTTGGCTCTGCCTCTTGTGAGGCGGTGTGGCTACCCCAGATTCTATGTGAGATGCATGTCCCTATGGATTGCGCTCCCCTGCTTAGCGATAGTGGTACTACACTCTCTATTGCCAAGCACCCATGCACATGTCTGCAGCACACCTGGTGTATCAATGTGGAGCATCACTACATTCATAAAAACACCGATAGCGTTGAGGTATCCATGTGCCATATCCTTGCACGCTACTAGTTGGATGAATTCATGACAAAAATCCTCAGCTTCTCTGACTTCTTTGACAACGTTGTTGCCATTGATGTTCTTATCTTTCCTGCTACCTATTCATTTTCACCTATATCTCCCCTTGCCTTTGATCTATTCCCTCATCAATTTCAGTAGTTTTGTACGTCTTTAACTGCAATTCCATTTCATCCATCCTGGCTCATATATGTAAAAGTTGATGATGCCCATATACTGGCTCGCATGGTGCCTCGCACAACTACTCTATTGGGGTTTTGGATCCCTACCTTCTTTTCACTCAATTTGGCCACAGTCTTACACACCCACCTCTTGAGCGGGTTGACGCAGATTCAGATGGAAACTGGGATAGCCCTCTGGGAGGTCATCAGGCTCATCAAGAGCCACCTATGAAAAACCAAGCGTTTGTGATAGGGAGTTACAGGTTGCACAGAAAGAAAATACTGAAGCAAATATAGAATTTCAAAGAATACCAATTTATGAATTCGTGAGTGAAGAAGTGGATGTTCAAGGATTTCAAACAAGCCCTCATTTGTCAGAGGGAGCACAAAGCTATACTCTGTCAAAGTCCCCTCGCTAACACACTCCTAGGCTAGCGGGATGAGTGACAGTCACATTCACATAGAAGGAAACTTCCCTGTCCATCGTATGTGCAGAAAATAATAATGTAGAACGGATTTTTTGGGTTTGCATGAAGTTCCTCCAGCCGCATTTTGGCCTTCGACATCCCGCTGTGTGCCTCCTTGGCCAATAATCCAGGGCATACTGCTTGTTGGGAGTTCTAGCGTCGTCACCTGAACCGGACCCCTGACCTCAAAACTTTAGAAAATCTCACTCAAATGGACTCCAAATTGAGTTCCTGGAAGTTTTCCGGAACCTGTAAAACACCCTCTATACAACTGTTCTTATTGAGTGACCCATTTTTATTGCCTTCTGGCACCCTTATATCCGTCATTTTTCCAGTTTGCAAGACTAACATTCACACAAGTGCACACTGTCCCCTCCACTATTTAGAGCGGTACGCTGCGAGCGGCTTGGTTAGGAAGTCTTCCACCATCATGCTTGAAGGAAAGAACTTGATCTGCACCACCTGCTTTGCCAAGAGCTCATGGATGAAGTGGTATTGCAGGTCAAGTGGTACTACATTCTTGGTCAGAGCAACGGGGCTCATGTTGTCACAGTAGATGGTGTTTGATATGGCCTGCTGCTGCCCAAGGCTTGCTAGCAGCTCACACAACCACATGGCCTCCTTTTCTCCTTCACTAGGGGTAATGTAATCTGCTTCGGTGGAGGAGAGGGAGACACATTATTGCTTTGGTCTCCTCAAACTGATCGTATCTACCCCGAGCAAAAACACAAGCGCACTGGTCAACCTCCTTGTGTCCAGTTCACCTCCTGAATCTACATCACTATAGCCGATGAGGATGGGGTTGTTGTTGCTACTGAAGGTGTGGCAAAGACTGTTGCTGCTGTCAAGATATTGCAATACGTGTTGAACCACCTCCTAAAGTGGCACACCCATTTTTTTGTAAAACTTGGTGAGCACTCCTCCTGCGTGGCTGCGTGGCACGTGCTGAATGCTGTGTGTATAAGGCTCCCGCCTGCTTCTTGGTATGGCACTGCTTCCATGTGCCTACTCTCTTGCATGCCGTGGGGAGTTTGCATCATACTCAACAAGATCTGCTTCCACTCCCAGTGGTGTTACATCTTTGCATGCTCCTGTCATGTTGAACCGCTTGACAATGTGCTCATGTACATGCACCGTGACAACACCAAGGTATGCTGCTGCCTGAGACACTTGATCTAAAGGCCAAGTTAGTAACAAAGCTCTCCCATGTCTTTCATGTCATACTTGGCAACAAAGGATTGCTTCACATCATCCAAAAGAGACTTGGAGTCAGATGCAATGAGCACGTATCAATGTAGGATAAGATGATAGCTTTTCTTATCTCATGCATGCGCCCATAGAATGCATGGTCAGCTTCAGTAAGCACAAAAAACAAGGTCAGCCAGCTGCTCATCAATCTTGTGGTGACATGTTCGCAGTGCTTGCTTCAAGCTGCAGATCACCTTCACAAGATTTCACACCAAGTCCTCCTTCCTGTCCACCATGTATTCCTCCGGCTGCTCCATGTGCACATCCTCATTGAGGTCACCATTCAGGAATGAACAGATCACATCCATTTGGTGCACCTCCAAGTCCATAGCATTAGCAAGAGCTAGGAAATCTGATAGATATAGGGTGCCAAAAGTGACCGAAGTGGGTAGCTCAATAAAAAGCATCGTGCATAAAGGATGTCTTCCTCGTTCTATACCAATTCATAGAACTCCATTCGGAGTCCGTCTGAGGGAGATATAGAATTTTACATTTTGGTGGAAATGGGTCTGGTTCAAGTGACGGCTCTTGCACTACGAGCACCAATAATGGCCAGAATTATTGGGCAGGGAGGCTTGGAGCAGCCTTCAAGGTAGAAAGGTGGCAAGAGGACCTTCAAAGAGCAAGTCCACAGGAGCAAGTTCCAGGAAAATACCAGATGCCTGCTCCGATTGTCGATTTGACTTCACCATTGAAAAGATCAGGTAGCAAGATATCTGCGGTCAAAGTTTCAGGCCAATCCAACAGTCGGATTGGGAGATATGAATTTTTGGAATTTTTGGGGTCATCGACTGCCAGTGTCTGGGTGACCATGGGCGACGGCTCCATACCTTTGCCTGAAAAAGGAGAAAAACACAAGAGGTCCAGGGTCAAGACCTGATGGGAGAAATATCCAAAAGGATCTAGATTCTTGGGTTTCCTTGTCAGAGTGTGCTGACTAGGAAAAAAGGTACCTTTCCTTACTTTTTAGGTGAGGTAAGATCCTTATGTGCTAACCATGCACACATGGTGATTCTCCATGGGATTGTGAGTTATGTTACCACTAGGACTATGCCATCAGAGCATTGTTTAGCTCTGTAGGTCGTGTGTGAGTGGTCAGCCTGATAACTAGGCTGATTTCCTCTCTTGTGTGAGATTATGGACTCTAGTTTGTGAGCCTTAGCCTCCATGGGTAAGTGGTGTAGCTTGTGAGAGGGCTGAATTTCCCAAGCTCTAGCTCTATATGTACTCCATCATTTTGAGTGATTCAACAACCATTCTTCAGCAAAACTGATGCCCTTTTAGTTCCACATGCTTCCTGCTCCAAAGTCACCTCTCTCCTGCAGTTCCAACACTTGTTATTAGAGCCAGATTCTGCCAGTTTCAGCCAGCGTAGGCCGTCACTTTGAGAGTGACGGGTTAGGGTCAAATCTTGACCAAATTTGACAATCGACATTCAACCTTGCAAGACAAGATTTCCAACAAGCCCATGGTTGCAAAGATCCAACGGTCGGATGGAGAGTTATGCTCAAAACGAGGCCGGTCGGGGCTACTCTATTATCTCTGAGTAAGACAATCACCTTGTAATGACCATAACTCTGTCATTTCTTGCTCAAATTTAAAAAAACAGTACATGCAAATAAAATTTTCTTCCTAAGCTTACCATTGCTGCAAAAACATTTACATTCCACTGATACCTTTGGGAGAAACGCCGTTTAGAAGTTGGCTGGTCTGAACTGGAGTAGGAGCAGCGGCATACCCTATTTTCAAAAGGGCATATCTTTTAAAATAGCCTGTTGATGACCCTGCTTCATGGGTCAATCTGAAAGTTTTTCAGCTGAATTTTCCAGTGGTGGGCTCAGTTTTTACAAATTCCTAGTCTGTTGGCCTCTACAGTCCATTTTCTGTCAGACATGTTTATGGCAAGAGCAGCAACAGAAGCAGGGGTAGCGCCGCCACTCAAGGGCAACGTTGAGCATCACCAAAGCTAGAAATGGCAGCAGCAGGCGTGGTGACAACAACCCAGCCCTTGGAGAGGCTGGAAGAGTGTACCAACTTCACGTTTTGGAAGATTCGTACCCGCCTCCTTTTGGAGGAGAGGGGCTTGTGGGAGGTGGTGTGCGGCGAGGAGCCAACTCCTAATCCACAAGCAAAGGGCATCACCGTAGCGCAGGTGGTGGCGGGGAAGATGCCACAAAAGGGTGCAGCAGATGCAAGTTCATCTACAACTGCAGCAGCGGCGTATGAGGAGTGGAAAAAGAAGGATAGGCAGGCCTATAGGCTGCTTGTCAACACCATCTCCAACACGCATCTTCAGTACGTGAGTGACAAGGCTACTACAGAGGAGGGATAGGGCACATTGTGCAAGAATCATAAGAGCAAAAACCCTGCATTCCTCATGCTTTTGGAGGAGAAGATGATGGCGTTGAAGATGCAGGGTGGTGAAGAGATGGAGGCGTACTTGGATAGGGCAAAGGAGCTGGCAAAGCAGCTGAAAGTAGCCGACAACCCTGTGGAAGAGACGCGCTTCATTCTCCTCTTCCTGAGGGGACTCCCAACAAACTACGACATGGTGCGAGAGACGCTTGAGTACCAGTCAACACTTGAACTCGACTTCATGTGCATGCGCCTGGTGCAGGTAGAATTGCGTTGCAATGCAGCAAAGTAGAATGGCGGCAGCAACAATGAAGCACCTTTTGTGGCCATGGGCTCACGCAACCAGCAACAGTAGTAGTCTGGGTAGCAGAGAAGTAAAAAGAAAGGCAAGTGCCACTACTGCCAGAAAGAGGGGTACTACAAGAAAGAGTGCTTCAAGTTCGAGGGGGACCATAAGGAGCAGCAGCAGCAGCTGGTCATCACAGCAGCAGTAAAAGGAACAACCTCCACATGAGTAGCAGCAGCAGTCACAACGTCTTCAGTAGTAGCACATACAGACGGGCGTGTACCATTTGGCAACATGAACATGGCCAAGGAGGTGCTTGACCGCCTCTCCATGGCAAAGTCAGGCATGTCGCAGGTGGAAAAGGCGGACCTGGCATGGTACAAGGACTCAAGGTGCACCAAGAATCTGACGCATCACAAGGAGTGGTTCTTGCAGTTGCTCTCAATTCCCCTCACCCTATTGCTTTGGGTGATGATCGGGTGGTGTATATTGAGGGAATTAGGATTATGGAGATGTGGTTGGAGACCTCGCGTGGCATTGAAGTGGGAGTGTTCCATGGCGTGCTGTATGTACCTGATTCTGCATTTAACCTTCTCTCAGTCTCCTCTCTCACCAGCACAAAATTGCGCGTCTTCTTCGACGATGACTATGGCTACATCCTCAACAAGGAAACAAGAAAGGTGTTGGCCAGGTCGGTGAAGGAAGGTGACATGTACAGCCTGATAGGGGCAACCAAGATCCCGCGTGAGCAGAGTCTTGTAGCAGTGGTGTAGGCGACAGATGGCGAGATCTGGCATGCACGCTATGGCCACATCGGCACCTTGCAGCAGCTTCAAAAAAAGAAGATGGTGCGTGACTTGCCCACCATCTCCAACTTTGAGCAACAGTTGTGCACCAGCTATTCATTGGAGAAGCAGCATGGCGAGACATTCTCTGGAGCAGTGGAGCGCACGGAGGAGGTGCTGGAGCTGGTCCACACAGACTTGTGTGGCCCGATGCAGACCCAGAGCTTTGGAGGCTCCAGGTTTTTTTTGACCTTCATTGATGATTTCAGCCGTTAAACTACTGTGTACTTTCTTTCCTCCAAGGACCAGTGCGTTGACAGGTTCATGGAGTTCCAGGCAATGGTGGAGAACCTGACCAGCAAGAAAATCAAGGAGTTGCGCAACGACCGAGGTGGCAAATACCTGAACAAGGACTTTCAAGACTACCTCGTAGCAGCTGGCATTAAGACGCAGCGTTCGGTGCCATACTCGTTGCAGCAGAACGGGGTAGCAGAACTCGCCAACCGTACCATCGTTGAGTCACGACTCACCTACGACTTGTGGACCAAAGCGGTGAGCAGTGTGGTGTACATCAAGAACCGCAGTCCAACCAAGGCGCTGGAGCACATGACACCATACGAGGCATGGTTCGGCAAAAAACCGAGCATGGACCATCTCCGTGTGTTTGGCCGCTTGGCGCACATGCACGTGCCCAAGGAGAAGCGGCAGAAGTGGGACATGAAGAGCGTGCAGATGCTGATGATCGGCTATGTCGTGGCCAGCAGGGCATATCACCTCTATGAGAGGGATAATGGCCACGTCATCATGTCCAAGGATGTCGTATTCAATGAGAGCAACGTCATCGGCACCAACATCGTTTGCAAAGATGCAGCAAACCCAATAGCTGACGAGGCAGTGGGAGCAGATACCCTTCCTGGCCCAGTCTCTCGTGACCCTTTCTCTAATGTGACGATAGGAGAACCACTCTTCTCTCCCATGTCTGATGCAGCAGATACAGCGACCTCATCGATAGAAGCAAAGGAAGGAGATGCAGTACCAGCAGCAGCAGTAATTGTGCCAGCAGCAACGCGCCAGCCGCCCGCTAACGCTGCAGTACCTGGTTGTAGGTACCCTCTCAGGGTGTGCTACAAGCCTAGTGAATGTGGTCAATTCTGGATGCTGCACCTGATGAAACAGATTGGGCCCAAGCTGTGCAGCAGGAGATACAGTCGCAGCTCGACAACGGCACATGGGAGCTGACCGAGCGTCCACCAAGACGCAAGGTAATCAAGTGCAAGTGGGTGTTCAAGAAGTAGCGGAGCACAGATGGCAACCGAATAAAGTACAAGGAGAGGCTCATCGCCAAGGGCTACTTGCAACAAGAGGTCATCAACTACACACAAACCTTTGCCCCTGTTGCAAGGTTTGCTTCTGTGCACATGCTCCCCTCTTATGCAATAGCCGAGGACTTTAAGATCCACCACATCGATGTCAAGACAACATTCTTGAACGGTGACTTGGAGGAGGATATCTACATGGAGCAGGGGGGGGATTTGTCATGGATGGCCACGAGCACCTAGTTTGTATGCTGCAGAAGTCGCTTTATGGCCTCAAGCAAGCATCGTGTGCTTGGAACCAGAAGCTGGATGTGGCGTTGTAGTGCATGGGGTTTGAGCGGAGAGAGTGTGACTGCAACGACTATCGCTGGCAGCATGGTCATGAGGTGCTCTTCATCATTGTGTATGTAGATGACATGCTTCTCCTTTCCAACAGCATGTCTGCACTACAAGAGTTATAGGAGGCGATGCAGGAGGGCTTCCAGATGTCTGATCTCGGGGAGGCATCATACTTCCTTGGTATCCATATCAAGGATGTACTACAACGATTGGACATGGCAGAAGCAGAACCCATCGGTACGCCGCTTGAGACGCGGTAGTACCTTGTGAGCTTCAGTGGAGAAGCAGATGCAGCTGAGCGGCAGAAGAACCATAGTGCCGTTGGCAGTCTCATGTACCTGATGGTGGCAACCAGGCCGGACCTCACACAGGCTGTGAGCACTGTGAGCCAACACATGGTGAACCCCGGACCTGAGCACCAGAAGGTGATGAAGCGTATCTTCCGCTACCTTGGTGGAACCATCAACATCGGCATCACCCTCAACGACAACAACAACAACATCATCGGCTACATAGACGTAGATTGGGCTTCAAATCTTGAGGATGAAAAGTCCATCTCTGGACATGTGTTCCTCATGAATGGAGGTGCCACAAGCTGGTGCAACAAGCGGAAGGTGGTTGTGGCCATATCAAGCACAGAATTTGAGGACGTGTCTCTCAGCTTTGGAACAAAGGAAGCGATTTGGCTCCAACATCTCATGGCAGAGATGAGTGGGAGTGCGGCAGTTCCTATTTCTGTGCACGTCAAAAACCAAAGCGCAATCGCACTTGCGAAGAGTCCAGAGGACCATGCACACACCAAGCACATTGACATCGCATATCACTTCATCAGGCACATGGTGCAGGAGGGTGTTATCAAGGTAGAGTTCACTCCACCCAGTAAGCAAGTCACTGATTTCTGCACCAAGCCAGTGACGCATGAGAAGCAGCAGTTCTGCATGAAGGCATGTAAACACAGCCCACTCTGACTACGGTAAAGTGGGAGATAGTTTGAAAATGGGCCATCCGGCTCAGTTTCAGGTCCACAAGAGCAAGTTCTAGGAAAGTACCAGATGCCTGCTCCGATCGTCAATCCAAATTCACCATTGAAAAGATCAGATGGAAATATGTCTACGGTCCAAGTTTCTGGCCAATCCAACGGTTGGATTGGGAGATATGAATTCTGGAGTTTCTGAGGTCATTGACCTCCAGTGTCTGGGTGACCATGGGCGACGGCTCCATGCCGTAGCCTGAAAAAGAAAAAAAAGGCAAGAGGTCCACGGTCAAGACCTGATGGGAGAGATATCCAAAAGGTCATAGATTCTTGGGTTGCCTTGTCAGAGTGTGTTGACTAGGAAAAGGTACATCTTCTTCCTTTTTGGTGAGGTAAGATCCTTGTGTGCTAGCCATGGACACATGGCGATTCTCCATGGGATTGTGGGTTATGTGACCATTAGGAGTGTGCCATCAGAGCATTTTCTAGCTCTGTAGGTCGTGTGTGAGAGGTCAGCCTGATTGGTAGACTGATTTCCTCTCTTGTGTGAGATTATGGGCTCTAGTGTGTGAGCCTTAGCCTCTACGGCTAAGTGGTGTGGCCTGTGAGAGGGCTGGCTTGCCCAAGCTCTAGCTCTATATGTACTCCATCATTTTGAGTGATTCAACAACCATTCTTCAGCACAACTGATGCCCTTTCAATCCCACATGCTTGCTGCTCCAAAGTCACCTCTCTCCTCTAGTTCCAACAACCTGCAGGTGCACTTTGAGAATGGTGGCTGTACCATCTCAACGCGTGTGGGCCAAGTGCTTGCAAAGGCAGAAAGACGATGGCCTCTATTGCCTTTTTTTGGCATCGGAGAAGGGAGCTGCCTGAGTAGCAGCTGCAAGAGTGGAAGACAACAGCATCGGCCTGTGGCATTGCCGGCTTGGACATGTCGGCTTTGGTGAAATCAACTCCATGCAAGAGATTGTGCGCGGCCTACAGCTGAAGGAGGTGAAGCAACCCGATGCGTCAACCTGCAAGAGCTGCATCAAAGGAAAACAAGCCCGCTCTCTATTCTATAGGGAGGGGAAGGTGGCAGCTGAGGTTCTCTCTCTTGTGTTATCTGATGTGTGTGGTCCCATGCAATCATGTGCAGCTTGGCTTGTCCGTCAAACTGTACTTTCTTACGTTCATTGATGACAAGTCACGGAAGACATGGGTATTCTTTCTGGCAAGGAAGGATGAATTTTTGGATGCATTCAAGACATGGTTGGCTGCTGAGAGTGGCAGGTGTTTGAAGGTGCTTCACATCGATGGTGGAGGTGAGTACCTCTTCAATGACTTCCGTGACTTCTTCAAGAACCGCGGGATTCGACACGAGATGATGCCACTCGCAACACCGCCACTGAATGGTGTGGCGAAGCATGCCAACTGCACGCTCATGGAGCGTGTCCGCAACATGCTCAAGGATGCTGAGCTCCTACCAACATTCTGGACAGAGGCAGTCAATACCGCCATTTACCTGAACAACTGGAGCCTGACACGGGCCGTGTCGTTGTTGATGGCACCGGAGGAGGCGTGGACAGGACATAAGCCTGCTGTAATGCACCTAAAGGTGTTCGGGTGTGGCGCATATGTCCATGTGCATGCCGCTAACCGCAGCAAGCTGGATGCCAAGGGTGTGAAGGCTACCTTCCTTGGCTACAACACCATGGGATACTGGCTGTACAACCTTGCCACGTGCAAGATTGTATGCAACTGTGACATGGTATTTAAGGAGGACGGGAAGGGCTGGACACGGAGCCCTATGGAAGCAGTCAAGGTTGCACTGGCTCTTGAGCCGGTGGGAGCTGAAGAGCCTGCAACTGAAGAGGAGCGTGTGGAAAGTAGTGGTGAAAGGGCAACAGAGGGAGCTGAGGAGGCAAAGCAGCCGGCAACGGAAGCAGAGAAGGAGGAGCAGCCGAGCAAGTAGCAACAGCTGCCACAGAGTTATACACGCCTCAAACATGGTGCAGATTGTCGTATTGAGCCGTTGTGGCGATCCGAGTGCCTTACAAGCAAACAGAGGCCACTAGAGGAGCTGCTGAACCTGTGCAGTTTTTAACCTCCACATTAGTCTTCTGACCTTGAGGAACTCTTCCTTACCATCGTCGACAACCCAACGACATTCAGAAAAGCCATGCGCAGTGTTGATGCAGCAGATTGGCGTGTCGCATCAGACGAGGAGTATAAGGCACTCATGAAGAACAAGATCTCGACTCTTGAGGAAGCTCCACATGGCAGCTGGGTGATCGTCTGCAGGTGGATATTTTGATGCAAACGTGGTACAGATGGTAAGGTGCTCAGGTATAAAGCACGGCTGGTTAAGAAGGGGTATGCACAAACTGAGGGTGTGGACTACAACGAGACGTTCGCACCCGTCGCAGATCTTCCTTCTATCCATGCAATCCTTGCTCTTGCCGCTGCCTTGGACTGGGAGGTGCACCAGTTGGATGTGACGAGTGCATTTCTAAATGATGACCTTGAGGAGGATGTGTACATGGAGCAGCCAGAGGGATATGTGGTGGAAGGGCAGGGGGATCATGTGTGCAAGCTTGTGAAGGAAATCTACGGCCTGAAGCAAGCGCCGTGTGCATGGTACCAAAAGATTGATGAGAAACTGGCTAGCCTTGGTTTTGTGCACAGCAAGGCAGATCATGTTTTCTATGGGTGCACACAGGACAAAAGCCCGGTCATCATCCTGCTCTATGTTGATGACTTGCTTATTGCCTCTCACTCAAAGTCTCTCCTCAAAGATTCTAAGCAGTCTTTTGCAACCAGATTTTACATGAAGGACATGGGAGAGCTGAGCTACTATATGGGTCTCCTAGTGAAGTGTGATGCAGCAGCAGACATTGGAGCTGTCATAGAGGACTTATGTGAGAAACATCCTCAAGAACTTCAACATGGGAGGTGCACAAAAGGTGGTGACACTGCTGGAAGTGGGAGCTAAGCTAAGCATCATACAGGCTCCTTACTGCAAACAACATAGCAGCCGCATGGAGGCGGTACCATACCAAGTGGCAGTTGGGAGCCTCATGTATGCAGCCATCGGCACATGTCTAGACATCAGCCAAGCAATGGGAGCTGTGAGAAAGTTCTGCGCCAACCTGGGTGTACCACATTGGGAGGCGGTCAAGTGTGTGCTGCTCTACCTTGACTGCAGTAGCAGCCTTAGCATCACCTTTAACGACAACAGCAGCTCCATCCTTACCGGCTACAGAGATGCAGATTGGGGTGGAGATCTGGACACAAAGGATATCGACTGGTGGTTTTTTGTTTTGCTTAGAAGAGCAGCAATCAGCTGGAGGAGCAAGAAGCAGGACTGTGTTTCTCTCTCCTCTATCGAGGCAGAGTACATCACTTTAAACGAAGTAGCAAAGGAAGCAGTGTGGTTGCATGAGCTGCTAATTTGTCTTGGGCAGCAGCAGAAAACTGCAACAACCATACATTGTAACATGAGTGGCATCGCGCTCACGAAGAACGCAGAGTCCCATGCCCGCATAAAGCACATCGACTGGCGCTACCACTTCGTCCACGAGCTCGTGGCAAAGGAGGTGGTGCGCATCAAGTTCTGCCCCTCAAGCATGATACTGGCAGATTTCCTAGCCAAGCTGTTGGCAGCACATTGCTGTCAACCACTGAGTGCACAATGTGGACTTGTGTTGTTTTTACTCTTGCAAAGTGGGAGAATGATGGATATAGGGTGCCAAAAGTGACCAGAGTGGGTTGCCTGATAAAAGTAATTGTGCACACAGATGCATAGAGGATGTCTTCCTGGTTCTGTAGCATTTTACAGAACTCAATTTGGAGTCCATTTGAGGGAGATGTGGATTTTCAAGGTTTGGTGGCAGTGGGTATGCTTCAAGTGACGGCTCTTGCACTACTAGCACTTATGACGTCCCGAATTATTGGCCAGAGAGGCTTGGAGCGGCCTTCAATGTAGAAAGGCGGCAGGAGGACCTTCAGGGAGTTTCAAGGAAGGTCCCGATCAAGATTATTGGTTGTCCACATGGCAGGGACAGTAATTCTCTTGTGTTAGAGTGTGACTGTCGCTCATCCCGGTAGGCTAGAATTGTGCTAGGAGGTGATGTTTGACAGAGTGGTTCTTCCAGCTCCATGTGCCAAATGGAGCGTACTTAAGCTTGTTAGAAAGCTGTGCTAATGTTGTTTCTCATCCACGAGTCAAACCAGCCATTCAGGCTCTCTACAAAACTTCACACTTCTGTATTTCTGGCTCTGCAACCTGCAACTTGTCTCTCAAATGCAATTGATCCAGCCTAGCGGCTCTTGGTGAGCCTGATCACCTCCCTGAGGGCTGCCTAAGTTTCTATCAATATCTTGGATGGATAAGAACTTTGTGACAAGTGGAAATGTTTCATTGTAGTCCACACCCTTAAGAAAAATTAATCCCTTTGTAACCATTGGTGCTTTGTACTTGAGCACCTTACCATTTGAGGTCTATTCAATCGATCCAAATTCATACACTGCACAATCGGTAAATGAAATGGTGTATACATGTATCCGTGGATTTCACAACAATCCAAAACATGAACGAATGTGATTGGAGCCGACATACATATACATTGTCAAACAAGAAAAGACTAGAAGTGTTTTCATAAATTAGAGTAGTTCCGGTGAACAATCGATGTTAGATTTTTTTTTTTCCACTTCCAAGTACACTTTCTTGTACACAGTTTC
Source organism: Penium margaritaceum (assembly GCA_023375785.1). Taxonomy (NCBI): domain Eukaryota; kingdom Viridiplantae; phylum Streptophyta; class Zygnematophyceae; order Desmidiales; family Peniaceae; genus Penium; species Penium margaritaceum. The sequence continues at coordinate 43,685 of SZWC01010336.1, forward strand.
AAAGGCCAGGTGACTGATTATATATGTACCATTCGCACCACACTTGCAGCTGAAAATCCACTGGCATCCGATCACTTGGGCACCATATTGAGATTCCTCAAAGGTCCATGTGCTGTTCTTCATGAGCGCTCCATACTCCTTGTCTGCTGTGGCATGTCAATCTGCCACCTCTACACTGGGCATGACTTTTGTGATGCTGGCTGGGTCATTGGCGGTGGTGATAGAGAGGAGGTGAAGGTCAGAGGTCTCTGTTGGTTGTGAAGTGGTGGACAAGTCCAGTCACTCCTCTTGTTGGAATTTCTTCTTCGTGAGCCTCTTGGAACGTCGGAGCTGCTCCCCATTGTCCTTTGCATCATTTTTGAGGCGTGCAGAATACCGTGGCAGCTGTTGTGCATTACCTTGGTGCTCTTCCTCATATGATTCAATTCCTGGATCCCCTTCTCCATCTTAGCGTTCTCCACCTATTTGTCATTGTTGCAATCACTACCAGAGGTTGCAAATGTCTGAATCAACTCTTGAGTGAGAAATTACATTGTCACAGCTTTTTAACAAGCCCTTACATGCCTCATCTTCTGCTACCAGTTCTTCTCCCACCTTTGGAACAAGTGAAGGAGGAAGTGAAAGCATAGAGATAGGGCTCCAAGTCCAGCCTTTCACGTCCTCTTGAAAGACCACGTCCCGGCTGCTTATGATCTTGCAAGGTTGCGGAGGCCATATCCCATGGTGTTGTAGCCAGGGGAGGCTGTCTTCACTGATTTAGAATCCAGCTCGTTGCGACAGACATGTGCACAAATACGCAACACCCAAAAACTTTGAGGTGCTGAAAATTGCCCCTCCGCATGCCCGAGTACGGCGTGGGGAGGCGCCGACGAGCTGTGAAGCGACATAAATCATTGCACTCTCATCTAGAAGCTTGATTATTAGTACAAACCCAAACTAAATGATTGACATAGAAAGTTGACAAGTTACTGACAAGTGCAACTTGAATCACCAGGTTCGAAAAAGTGAGGAGGGAGACACGAGCTCTCAAAGTTGGGGTGTACGTGGCGGCTCGGGAAGTTCTTCGCGGAACGACATCCTGTAGAAAACTTCACTGTGATGGAAACTTGGGGCAGTCCTCAGGGAGGTGATCAGGCTCACTAAGAGCCGCCTAGGCAGGACCAACTGTTTGAGAGAGGGAGTTGCAGGTTGCACAGACAGAAATTACGGAAGAAATTTCAGGTTTGCATAGGTCGCAAATGTCTGAATAAACTCTTGAGTGAGAAATTACATTGTCACAGCTTTTAACAAGCCCTTACATGCCTCATTTGGCCTAGGGAGCACTGAGATACACACTGTCAAAGTCTACCTTCTAGCACACTCTCCTAGCCTAGTGGGGTGAGCGGCAGTCACCTTGTCACACAAGAGAATTATGTCTCACACCACTTGGACGACCAAAAATCGTTGTCTGTACCTTCCTTGAAGTCTCTTGGAGGTCCTCCAGTCGCATTTTCTCCTTGAAGGCCACTCTCAGCTGTCCTGGCCAATAATCCTGCCGCCTTTTGAGCTCGAAGTGCTCAGGTCGTCACTTGAACCCGACCCATGATCTCCAAACTTTGGAAATCCATATCTCACTTAAACGGACTCCGAATCGAGTTCCGTAAAGTGCGTTGGAACCTGTGAAACATCCTCTATGCAATTTTTATGCTAGCTGATTTTTATCGAGCAACCTATTTCTGTCACTTTCTGGCACTTTCATATCCATCTTTCTCCCATTTGTGAGGGTAAAAATGACACAAGTCCGCACTGTCCCCTCAGCTGCTGAAAGCGGTGCGCTGCCAGCGGCTTGGTCAGAAATTCTGCCAGCATCATGCTTGAAGGGCAGAACTTGATCTGCACCACCTGCTTTGCCACGAGCTTGCGGATGAAGTGGTACCGCAGGTCGATGTGCATGGTGCGGGCGTGAAACTTGGCGTTCTTCGTCAGAGCAATGGCGTTCATGTTGTCACAGTAGATTGTGGTGGCTGTGGTCTGCTGCTGTCCAAGGCTTGCTAGCAGCTCACGCAGCCACACGACTTCCTTTGCTGCTTCACTCAAGGCGATGTACTCTGCTTCGGTGGAGGAGAGGGAAACACACTCTTGCATCTTGCTCCTCCAGCTTATTGCACCTCCCCGGAGCACAAACACGAACCCACTGGTCAACCTCCTTGTGTCCAGGTCACCTCCTCAATCTGCGTCACTGTAGCCGATGAGGATGGGGCTGTTGTTTCCGTTCAAGGTGAGGCAAGGGCTACTGCTGCTGTCCAGGTAGCGCAACACCCGCTTAACCGCCTCCCAATGCGGCACGCCCGGAGTCGCGCAAAACTTGCTGAGAACTCCCACTGCTTGGCTGATGTCAAGGCGAGTGCCAACTGCTGCGTACATGAGGCTCCGAACTGCTGCTTGGTATGGCACTGCTTCCATGCGGCTACTCTCTTGCCTGCCGTGGGGAGTCTGCGTCATGCTCAACTTTGCTCCCACTTCCAGTGGTGTACCGGCCTTGCGTGCTCTTGCACTGTTGAAGCACTTAACGATGTCGCTCATGTAGGTGCTTTGCAACAGCTCCAAAGTCTGCTGCTGCTGGTCGCGCTTGACCTGAAGGCCAAGGTAGTTCTTCATGTCAAACCTGGTAGCAAGGGACTGCTTCACATCGTCCAAAAGAGACTTGGAGTCAGATGCAAAGAGCAGATCATCAACTTAGAGCAAGATGATGATCTGGCTTGCCTCTTGTGTGCGCCCATAGACAACATGGTCTGCTTCAATGCACACAAAGCCAAGGCCAGCCAGTTGCTCATCCATATTGTGGTACCATGCTCAGGGGGCTTTCTTAGGCCGTAGAGGGCCTTCACAAGCTTGCACACCAAATCCTCCTTTCCCTCCACCACATACCCCTCCGGCTGCTCCATGTGTACATCCTCCTTGAGGTCACCATTCAGAAATGCACAAGTCACATCCATTTGGTGCACCTCCCAGTCCATAGCAGCAGCAAGTGCGAGGATCGCTCGGATGGACGGGAACTTTGCAACAGGTGCAAAAGTCTCATTGTAATCCACACCCTCAGTCTGCGCATACCCCTTTGCAACCAACCGTGCTTTGCACCTGAGCACCTTACCATCCGCACCATGCTTGCGCCTGAAGATCCACTGGCATCCGATCACCCGGCTGCCACGTGGAGCTTCCTCGAGGGTCTAGGTGCCGTTCTTCACGAGCGCACCATACTCCTCGTCTGCTGCGGAACGCCAATCTGCCGCCTCGGCGCTATGCATGGCTTCAGCAAATGTGGCTTGGTCATCGGTGACTGTGAGGAAGAGAAGCTCGAGATCAGATGACTCCGTTGGTGGTGCAACGGTTCACCAGCTCCTCAAACGGCCTCTGTTTGCTCGCGAGGCGTTTGGATCACTTCAACAGCTCCCCACTGTCCTTTGCACCGTTTTTGATGTGTGCAGACCATCGTGGCAGCTATTGTACATTGTTTTGTTGCTCCTTCACATCAGATTTGGCTGCTCGCTCCTTCTCCTTCTCAGCTCCCTCCACCTCCTTGTTGTTATCCCTGTCACTGCCATCTTCCGCACCATCTTCTTCTGCTACCAGAACTTCTCCCACTTCAAGTACAAGTGTGGGAGCAAGTGGGACTGCAGTAATAGGGCTCCAAGTCCAGTCCTTCACGTCCTCTTGAAAGACAACGTCGCGGCTGCGGATGATCTCGAGAGCAGCGAGGTTGTAGAGGCGGTATCCCATGGTGTCATAGCCGAGGAAGGCTGCCTTCACCGACTTTGCATCCAGCATATTGCGGTTGCCAGCGGGCACGTGCATGAATGCGCCACACCCGAAGACTTTCAGGTGCGTCACTGTTGGCTTGCGTCCTCTCCACGCCTCCTCCGGTGTCATCATTGGCACGACGCGCGTGGGACTCTGGTTTTTTGGGTCCATGGCAGTGTTGACCGCTTCTGCCCAAAAGGTTGGCGGGAGTTCGGCGTCTTTGAGCATGCTCCGAACACGCTCCACGAGCGTGCAGTTCACGCGTTCAGCCACGCCGTTTAGCTGCGGTGGTCCTGGTGGGGTGACCTCGTGCCTGATCCCGCGACGCTTGAGGAAGGTGCGGAAGTCGTTGGAGAGGTACTCTCCTCCACCGTCGCTGCGAAGCACCTTCAACCGCCTGCCACTCTCATTCTGTGCAGCAGCAATCCACACCTTGAAAGCATCAAAGCACTCATCCTTGGCAGCCAAGAAGGACACCCATGCCTTCCTCGACTTGTCATCAATGAACATGACAAAGTACAACTTGCCGGACAAGGACTGTGATGGCATGGGACCGCACAAATCAGAGTGAACGAGTGAGAGAAGCTCACCCGCCCCCTTCCCTTCCCCCGTGAAAGAAGCGCGGGCTTGCTCCCCTTCAATGCAGCTCTCACAAGCCGATGCACCAGGCTGCTTCACCCCCCTGAGCTCCAGGCTGCGGACCATCTGCTACATGGAGATGATGGCGTCAAAGCCGAGGTGACCAAGCCGGCGGTGCCACTGGCAGATGTCGTGTTTTCCCTCTCTCGCCGCCAACGCTGAGTCGGCTTCCTTCTCTGATGCCACGTAGAGGCGGTAAAGACCATCCTCCTTGTTCACTTTTGCAAGCACACGGCCTGCATGCCTACATTCTCCAAGCAAACCTGCATGCCTTCAGAGATGAGAGATGAGCCAGAGAGGAGGTTAGCTGCCACCTTCGGAACATGGAGCACCCCCTTCACATGACGTTCCACGTGCTTACCCTCAACGGAAGCACAAAACACAATCTCACCCTCCCCAATTGCCATTTGCACATGATTGTCCCCCATGTGCACCCGACGAGGCTCGATGGCGGTGTAGACGACAAACCACTCCCGGTGACACGTCATGTGTCGCGTGGCTCCTGAGTCAATGATCCAGAACAAGGCGGTGTTGTCGGAGACATGCAGGTTCCGGATGGTTGTCACAAATCCACTCTTCCAATCTACTAAGTTAGTGGAAACATCTGAATGTTTTCCCGCTCCCACTCCAGCTACAAGGCCCGCCTTCTTCTTCCTACATTCGCGCGCACAATGGCCTGGCTTCCTGTAGTAGTGGCAGTTCCCCTTCTTCTTCCCTCCTCCGCCATTATCCTTGGTTGGTGCAGCACCTCCCCCATGACCAGAGTTGGAGATGAGAGCGACGTCCAGTCCGCTTCCGCCCTCCTCTCCCTTGCGCCGCTCCTCCTCGAACAGCAGGCTCTCCTCTACATTGTTGAGGGAGAGCTTGTCGCCACGTTGGTCCAGGGCAACAATGAGAGGAGTGTAGCTGCTATGAAGGCCAGAGAGAATGGTAAGCATGAGCACATGCTCCTTGACAGGATCGTCAATTGCAGCAAGCTGGTCAGAGAGGGAGTTTACCATGTTGATATAGTCAATCATGGATACGGACTCATCCATCTTCACGGTGTGAAAGCGACGACGCAGCTGCATGTTCATGAGGATGGACTTGGAAGCATAAGTGGAATATAGATTTTTCCAAACCTCCTTTGGTGTGAGGATGCCACAGACAAGGAGTTGCTGCCGTTTCACCAGGTGGAGGTAGATGGTTGCGAGGGCGCGGTCACGCTTCTGGCGGTAGGTACGGGTCTCGCCAGGAGAGAGGGAGCTTTCTCCTGGTTTCTTCTCCTTCTCATCTACCTGACTCCAGAGATCTTTTTCCATCAGCACCATCTTCATGTTATTGCTCCAGTTGAAGAAGTTCTTGCCTTTGAACTTGGCGATGTTGACTCCGGCTACCACAGAAGCGGATGTCGCCATAGTAGTGCAACGTTCAGCCCCCAAAACGACTCTCGCACACAAAAGGGTGTAAGTAATGCCTCAAGAATGAGAAAAAACCTTGTCCTAGCTTTGATACCACTGATGGAAACTTGGGACAGCCCTCAGGGAGGTGATCAGGCTCACTAAGAGCCGCCTAGACAGGACCAACTGTTTGTGAGAGGGAGTTGTAGGTTGCACAGGCAGACATTACAGAAGCGATCGTAGGTTTGCACAGAACGCGAATGTCTGAGTCAACTCTTGAGTGAGAAATTAAATTGTCACAGATTTCTAACAAGCCCTTATATACCTCATTTGGCCTAGGGAGCACTGAGATATACTCTGTCAAAGTCTACCCTCTAGCACACTCTCCTAGCCTAGCGGGATGAGCGGCAGTCACGTTGTCACACAAGAGAATTATGTCTCACACCACTTGGACGACAAACAATCATTGTATGCACCTTCCTTTAAGTCTCTTGGAGGTCCTCCAGCCACCTTTTCTCCTTGAAGGCCGCTCTCAGCCGTCTTGGCCAATAATCCTGCAGCCTTTTGAGCTCAAAGTGCTCAGGTCGTCACTTGAATCCGACCCATGATCTCCAAATGTTGGAAATCCATATCTCACTTAAACGGACACCGAATCGAGTTCCGTAAAGTGCGTTGGAACCTGTGAAACATCCTCCATGCATTTTTTATGCCAGATGATTTTTATCAAGCAACCTATTTTTGTCACTTTCTGGCACTATCATATCCATCACACTGAATGTGAGTAAGAAAGGGATACCTAGTGGATTGTCCAAGGGATTACTGCCGAATTATCTGGTGGATAAAATCCACCAAATCCAATAATACAGGGTGTTACTGGATGGCTGAGCCAAAATCAAGCCATTCCAAATCCCATCATCAAGTTCAACGTAAAAGTGACCGAGGTGCGTGAAAACAATGCATGTCACCTCTCCATCATGTGCAAAGGAATATGTGCCTCTGCAAAGGCATTTTGCATGTGAAGAAAGGCGCTACAATATGTAGAAAATATGCAAGCATGAGGCGTTTTCGTCGTGGGTCTGACCTCCGCTTTGGCAAGCATAATGTGGGCTATGCTTGGCCAACTTGTGCACGGTTTGATGTATTTTAAAGCTCATGACTAGCACTATTACTTGTTAAAACATCAAATTATGAGATCCCCTTTCAAAAAGTGACTTTCTTCAAATTCCTGCTCAGATAGCATGAGGCGACTAGAACGCTCATGGCCAGTCTCAGATTGGTCCAGAAGGAAGAAGTGAACCACAAGAGAAGGTCAGACCCCACAGTCTTGAACATCTCCAAGATGTTCACGCCTTCTGCAGCGCACAAGATTGTCGAAGCGGATGACGTTGTGGTGAGGTATGAGAACCCTTTGGACTAGAGGCCACGCAATGGCGGAGAAAGAGACGCAACCCATCCAAAAACATGCGGGTGTCCGTGGGTCTGGGCTATGGAGGTAGCCGTTTTCACTCCACCTCGCGCATAAGGGGCTGCCGGAGGTCATGGTGGAAAAGGAAGTCCTCGACAAGGTTATGACTAAGGGTGAGGAGATGCAGACATTAAAAAAGAAGAGCACAGAGGTGCTCATACTCCAGGTGTCTGGGACTGCCAAGTCGTAGTGGGACTACTTCCAAGGATGCAAGCTGGCAGCCAAAGCTTGGGAAAAAAATTACGCCATTTATCAATCCAAGTTGTTGGCCAACAAAATACTTATGATGAAGTGGCTGCATAAGGTGAGAATGAACGAGGGGGAAGATGTCATCTTTGCTATGTATGAGGTTGAATTATTTGCATTACAATACAATGATGTGGGGTGGAAGATTGACACGCTGGTGCAGGTGATGGCCCTGCTCATGGTCCTACATGGCAATTCGATTCCACTCATCACCGTCTTGGAAGAATAACTTGAAGACAAGCTCATCTATGGTGCGGTCGCAGAGCACATCTGCAACGAGGAGTGGCGGAGCTGTGGGGCAGCCTTGTTTTTCCTCATCGACCCTTGTCACCAAAACGCATGGTGGTGGAAGCAGGAGCAGGAGCAAGAAGGGGGCCACGGAATGTGCATGTCGCAACTGCGGCAAGGAGGACCACTCGGCCCGTGAGTATCCAGAGGAGGTAAATTCCGGTAGAAAGAATTACAAAGGCAAGTTGCTCTTCAACGGCAACAAAAACCACTTCCTCAAGAAAGCCAACAGGCGTTGCCTAGATTTTGAAGTTGAGGAACACACCCAAGTCGGGAAGCTGAGGTTTGTTGACTACAAAAGTCCGCCAAGTCAATGGTGGTTGCAAACGACCACTATCCACAACAGTCAATATATCTGCAACAGCTCTACAATAAGCCTATGATGTCCACATGGCGTGCTTCCTTGCACAGAGTACCCAAGACAATTTCATTTGCATGAGATTTTGCTTTGATTTAATTGTACTCACATATGCATCATTACCAAGTTGGCTGGTTATGTTCTTTCTCTATCTTATTCTTCACCATTCGGATGGTTTCTAGCAGGGTAAACAACTTCTTGCAAGGCTTTTTTGATGAAGGCTCAGACGGCTAGTTAGAAGGGGTTTTTCCAGGTATTACCTGTGGAGAAAAGTAAATTCTTTTGAATACCTTCCAGTTCTCAATGACCTTTATCATTGCTGAATTTATCAAAAGTTTCACACACAAAAATCAGAATGCACATTACGGACCTCTGAATTAAGTGCAGAGAATCACTGTTTGATGGAATCATTCAGGTAGTCATTATGTGAACATGATGGCGTGACAACACATGCACATGTGTAGTCCCGGTGCTGAGCACAGGCGAACAGTCCAGTTTTTTATGCACTCTTGGAGATCACTCTGGTTGCTTCATGAATTGAATTATAACTCATAGTGACAAGGGGAAACTCTAAATTTACATTGCTACCCGATGTTTATGTCTCAACTGACCACACAGATGTCAATCTTGGTTCAAATGTAAAAAATGTTCTAACTTTCATTCTCTTTGCATCCATCTTTTTTTCTTCCGTAACCTGTCATCACCATCATACGTTTCCTTAGTAACGACCACTCCATTAAGTTAAGTACGCACAGTCCCCATGGCCTTGCAAGAATGTGCATAAATGTTTTGTTCTCTCAGCTTTGCATCAAGCCTACATGGTAGTTGTGTCGCTGGTGCCTTCTCTTGCGGTCTCTACCCTTGGTCTTGCTGTGAGAAGCATTCAAGGCTCTCACATTCTCACCAGTTTCATGTATCAAAACAATAAAAATGATCCTTGGTGAGGTGTTTCACACAGACCCCTACAACTACAGTGCATCTGGAAGCTACAGATTGACACATAACCCTGATAGGCCTGGTGCGAATAAAACATGGCTCTTGCACCATTGTGAAAAATGCCATGAAAAATTCAGAAGGATCCCAATTTATTCGTACGACAGAACATCCAAGCAAAAGGAGCACATGCATGCAGATTCCAACGGCTGCTTTTGATGCTTCCCATTCAGAATTGGGTCCCAGTGACATGGTCGACACACTTGAGCAGCTTGCCCGTTCTGCTATCCCGCACGGGATGTCCATACTGGTGGAAAACACACAGGCAAAGGAAGCCCTTGCATGTGCGAAGGTACCTACTTCTGCTCCAAGGCACCTTGCAGACGACCTGGTTGGCATTTGCCCGTGCCGTCGCACAACCTGGACTGGGAGGAGGAGGTTTTCCGCACACCTTACATGATTGAGGGCACACAGTTGAACAGAAAGAATTGGAGTACATCGCGGGGCTCCCTACTGGTCTGCACGGGCTGATGCACTTCCGGGAATTTGCCACACTGCAACAAGAGGGACATCACAAGATGACTGGAGTGCATTACTGATGACGCTCATGCCTGTGGTCCATCCGTGTGTGAACCATACCAAACTAGTGGCACCGCTCACCGTTTGAGTACCATCTTACTGTGTGGCTGATGGGACCAGAAAAAGGAAAGGCCTGGTGGGAAGTTTATGGAATGCATGAGAACATGTCGTCCTCATTAGCTACATCGTCCTGTCATCCCATCGCCACAAGGGTTACGGCAAGTGATGGAAATAGACAGGAGCAAACATCACGCTGTCCGAGCATGTAGCAAGGCTACAGAGTGTCAATCAATGTGTGTGTGGCATCGTTTCTCAAGTATGTTCACCTATGCGTGGGATGGCATGAGCACATGTCACGAGCGGGGCAATGATTTTTGCCTTCACCAAGTTAAAGATCGGTGGCTTCATTGCCGCCAGTTGGCCGGCACATCATGGCGAAGCAACTGCATGGATTGTGATAAGATCTCAACTCAATAGAAAAGAAAGGAGAGGGGGCGAAACCACAGAGGGCCAGGAGGGAAGCGCCACTCTCTCCCATGACCCTCCTTGTCCTATGCTACACCCACCTTCTCTTTCTTATGACAAGTTCATGACATGTTCTGGCATGCGGATGGACGGAGACGTCCATCTGCCACCCTAAACCCTTTCCATACGTGCGCGTGAACTGTTGAAGGCCATGTGTACGAATTTCATGCAACTGGCACCGTTGCACTTTTCAAAGTTGAGGTACCAGAGGCAAGACATCTGGGGGGGAAACAAAAACAAAACAAAACAAGATTGAACCTTTATGGGGTCAGGCATGATCATTGTTTACTGGTCCAACTAGTCAGACTGCTCGTACTAGTTTTCTCTGTTCTGCAAGAAGTGGTTTATTGTGTCACTTCCTGGTTCTGAGTGATGAGTCTGTGTTCCCTTATGGATAGTGGAGATTCTTGCTTGATGTCTCTGAAAGTGATCAGACGATGCAGCGCTATTGTCTCTGAAAGTGATCAAACGATGCAGCGCTATTGTCTCTGAAAGTGATCAAACGATGCAGCGCAATTGTCTCTGAAAGTGATCAAACGATGCAGCGCTATTGTCTCTGAAAGTGATCAGACGATGCAGCGCAATTGTCTCTGAAAGTGATCAGACGATGCAGCGCAATTGTCTCTGAAAGTGATCAGACGATGCAGCGCAATTGTCTCTGAAGGAAAGACATCGAACCTACATCGGCAGCAGATGGCATGCATGAGCAATCCAAGACACATCACCTGAGAGTTTTGAGATCTTGAAGGTACCCAAGGGCCCCGGGCAGTTTCAAGCCACCGTTTCCACCAACGTAACTGCAGGAATTGCCAGTTCAGTTGAAGACAATTCTGTTTGGTAGAGAGGAAAGCGTCACCAATGTCACTGGGATGCAACACCAAACAGGACCACGAAGTGAATCCAAGGGAGAACTGAAAATGGGGTTCTTCTCTTGCACAGCGATGCTAGATGGATTGATACCACTGGAAAACAACTGCCAGCCATCATGTTGGAAGAATAAAGGCACACAGCACATACAGCGCTTTCAGGCTGGTCAGCTGCACGATGCTAGGTGAAACGGACTTGAGTCTGTTGGATTGCAGATACCTGCCAAGGACAACGTGACACCACGGGGTGATAAGTAAAAAAAGGATGAGGAAGGCCTTGCATACACACATGAGGCAGTCACAGATATGCAAGGCCAACCACGTCACCCAACGCATGCACAAGAAACTGTTGCATTTGTTGGTTGCCGCAAGCACCGCCTCATTCCTTGAAAGAAGCAATACAGCTATGGCCTCTACATGGCTTTTGAAAACAGGGTAGCAATCTGCATGCCAGCCACAATGGCATGTGACTGTTGATAGACACATTGGTAATTTTGGAAGAGAAAGAGAGTCGGCCCTAAAAGACATAAAACTTCCAAACTCCATTCCTCTGCCATTCAACAGGGGAAATGCATGCACCAACCACTCAGTTGCAGAGGTAAGGAGAGAGAGCAAGAGAGAGAGAAAGAGAGAGAGAGAGAGAGAGAGAGAGAGAGAGAGAGAGAGAGAGAGAGAGAGAGAGAGAGAGAGAGAGAGAGAGAGAGAGAGAGGGAGAGAGAGAGAGAGAGAGAGAGAGAGAGA
>SZWC01010336.1:83286-94542 GCA_023375785.1 Penium margaritaceum
GTGTGTATGTGTGTGTGTGTGTGTGTGTGTGTGTGTGCGTGCGTGTAATCCTCATTGATGAAGCAAAAGAGAGACAACATGAGAGTACTGTCAGAGACACCTAGCGCACACATAGCTCAAGATGGAGCCTGGAGAATGTAAGTAGCAAGAACCTACCAGTCAAGCGTATTAGCCAAAAGCAAACAGTTCAAGGTCACAAGCATCAAGAGGCTCGTCTGGATTAAGCTTCATCCTCGTTGAGCATCGGACATTGCCTATTGAAAGGGGATCAGCTGTGAATGTGGTCCTGGTCCTCTCACGAAGGGCTTGGGCCTGAGCACACTGCAGCGCCACTGAAGGCTGCTGAGAGTAGAGGTTGAAGATAGAAGAGCGCGAAACGAACTTTGCCCTTTGGAGCGTTAGTCGATCGTTAGTGCCTGTCGCGCAGAGCTTGAGGAAGTCACGAAATAGAGCAGAGAAGCACCCAAACGTGCTTCTCTGCTCTAGTTCGTGACTTCCTCAAACGCAAGGATGTAGCACCCCGTGTCCTCCAGTGTTGACCTGTGTCCATCGGCCATCAATGGGCATCGATGTACATCGACACATCGATGGAGTCGTGACAGAGGGCATCGATGTGCCAACGCTGTGAAACCTCTCAAAACCACCAGAGCACACCTGGTCCATAGAAAATTTTTTCCACTTAGTTTTTTTTTACTCAAGTGTGAAACACAACACTTATGTTGTACTGACATTTCATGGGAAGCCCATCATTGTTAAGCACTTCACCTATCACTTGTGCATTTTCCTACCATGCTATCATAGTGGGTTTTAAAAGGTACATTTCACAATGAAATCTGATGGCAAGCATGTCACTCTAATGTTATTCACACATAATTGGACACATGGAATGTAAGAGAATTAAAGAGCTTCAATGTAAGTCACATCATGTAAGAGCAGGGAACAAATTTTGTGTGAAACAGCAACTTGGTCAAAAAACAGATGCATTTAAGCTATCACTTCTTAGCAGCCTGCCTGCGCTGCTTTGCCTTGCTTGCTGCTGCTGCGGCGGAGCGTTTCAGAGCTGCTGCTTTGGCTGCTGCAGCTGGTGATGCTACTTTTTNTGACCGCGGATGCGGTCACTCGTCCCGCCGGTCCTCTTGGCACACGATCCACACACGAATCCTGGATTCTTTGCGTCTGTGGGGCACGGCTGGCAGTGCTTTGAGAGCTCTTTGGTGAGGAAGTCACCACTGAGCGGCTTTTTCTTTGGTGGATTCCACCGGGCAGCATTAAACTGGCTGGAGACAGCTGAAACAGCCAGGGGAGACCCTGATCCTGCTGTAGAGGCTTGGTTGGTGGAGCTCCCCGCCTGCGAGTTACCGGCCTGCGCAGCCATGGTGGCCAGTCTCAACAGTGAGCCAGAGATGGCTAACTGTTGAGACCGGCACCGAACAGGGCAGCGATGAGTGACTCTCGCCTTGAAAGTCTGAGAGTAACTCGGACTGTTGAGCTAGCGGAACGGACGGTCGACCCGGCCCTTGGATCGACAGCCAGCAATCGCCAAGCCGGCTGCTGATCCAACGGTCTAACCTTCATGCAACGTGGATGAAGATATGGTTTGACCATGTGGTACGAGGTCATGCACGTATGGTTCGAGGATGTCGTCCGAGATCCATGAATCGATTGAGCATTGGACAGGCTGGAATGTTGCTCGGCTACTGTTGCAATGTTGCATTTCTGTAATGCTGAGCATGTTGAAAGAAAGACGATAAATAGCTGGAAGGATACTCCAATTGGTTGAATGAAGCTGAGTCATAACACATGTCATGCACACATGGCACATGCATGGCCGGTGGCAAAAAGATCCTAAAACAAAATTGTGTGCCGGAAGTCGATCACGACCTCCGGTGGCATTTCCGCGAGAATCACGGTCCTTTGGTGCTTGAGGTTCCGCGCGGTGACTCGGCAGGACCAAGGTGACCACGCCTGCGCCATCGGCATCAATGCCCCATCGATGGGCCTCGATGGGCCGATGTCGATGGAGGGTGCCTCCATCGAGCATCGAGGGCAACTATGGTGTCCTCTGAATCACTGCAACGCCAGCAGCAAGGTCACACACACTGTTGCCTTGCTCATGCTTCTGGGAGGAACGTGCCACTGCCCTCTGGGCTGTTGCTCCCTCAACTGCACCCTTATTGACATCTGGGTTGCAAGCGCCTTGCTCCCTCCCCCCTTGTGCTCCGCCACAGGTTCCCGGCTCTCCCACTGGTGCCCCTGGGGCCATCACTGCCACTTCCACCTCATTCCTGTCTAGGCCCAGTCGCCTCTCCTCATTGCTTCCGACGTCAGAAGGTTCATGGATCAGATCCATCTCCACCACCTCGTGCAGCACTGCTCTTTCCCCCTGTGCTACGCCGCACGCTTGGCTGTTACGTTGCTCAAAAGGACCCATGAGTTGTGATAGGATGCCATGCTGCTCGCAGGATGTGGGGAATGACTGCGACGATGTGTGTACTGAAACTGCCTGCTCTCGTGATGGATTCGGTGCATTTTTGCAGGCAAGGGGAATGTTGAGTGGAGTGGCAAGTGTGAAGGTGGCCGGGCCATGGGAGAAAGAGTCACGAGTGGTGGTTGAATGCGGGGCTACTTCTCCATGGAGGGTGCTCAAGGGAGCGGTGTGTGGCGGGGATGCCCCTCCCTTGTCTGCGCCCGGAGAGGCCGCGATGGCGCTGTGTGCAAGGGTATTGCGACCTGTCACTATCCTCCCTTTCCCCCTCGTTTTGGGGAAAAGGGAGGATAGTGACTGACCTGGATCCACATGGAGCTACCCCGTTGGCCTACACCCTCCCGCTCGCTCCTCCGTCTCTGCGCCTGGGTGACCTCTGCTGCTCAATCCTCCTTGTTGTGAATGATATCCGCCTCTGTGAGTACCTCCTGCTCCTGAATTCCTCCCTTTCTCAGGACGTCCTGGTGTTTTTTCGCATTGCGTCAACTAAGGCCCATTATCCCGCCACTTGCTGCGCATGACTCTGGCAGCACACTCACACGGTTAATGTATCGCCCCTTTTGGTGCTTGCCGTCATTGGACCCAGGGGTCCAATGACAGCAAGCACCAAAAAGTGATGTCAAAGATCAGCCGCCGGCCTTCTTCCCGGTCCAAGCACAAGACTTCTGGCCTCTTTCCGCTTGCATGCGCTCTGACTGGACCAGTGATGCCGTCCAAGGCACCCCTGTCTTCGACACACACACCACCCATCCTGCTTTCGGTGAGGATTACTGCGCACTCTCTGGCTACAAGGTTGTGGACCCGGATGCGACGAGAGTCTCGCCAACTGCACCGTAGGGCATGGTTTGGGACATAGGGATCCAGCCACACCCTCGCTGCGTAGGTGCAGAACCGGGCGCGTGCGAGCTATTGAAGCACGAGTCCAATGCGCATACGGACTGCCACCCGATAGTCTCCAGGGCAGATGTAGAGTGCATCAAGCTGGCCTTTTGGATGAGCCATCAGCCAAGGACCAGAATGGTCCCCCTTGAGGCTGGTGATACGTTGGAGTTGAGGGTGGCCCACACCAGGGGCAGGTCCTCCTTGATGGCTGCCCGTAAGTTAGTGCCGGGGAGGCAATGTGGTCAGTGGACAATGTTGGATATGGGGTGCCAAAAGTGACCAAAGTGGGTTGCTCGATAAAAATTATCAGGTCACAACAGTAAATAGAGGATGTTTTCCTGGATCTGTGGCACTTTACGGAACTCGATTCGGAGTCCGTTTGACGAAGATATGGATTTTCAAGTTTTGGTGGCAATGGGTCCAGTTCAAGTGACGGCTCCTGCACTACCAGCACCAATGATGGCCACAAATACTGGCCAGGGAGATTTGGAGCAGCCTTCAAGGTAAAATGGCGGCAGAAGGACCTTCAGGGAGCTTCAAGGAAGGTATCGACCAAGATTATTGGTTGTGCACATGGCAGGGATGGTAATTCTCTTGTGTGAGAGTGTGACTGCCGCTCATCCCGCTAGGCTAGGAGTGTGCTAGGAGGTGAACTTTGAAAGAGTGGTTCTTCCACCTCCATGTGCCAAATGAGGCGTACTTAGGCTTGTTAGAAAGCTGTGCTGATGTAATTTTTCATCCATGAGTCAAACCAGGCATTTGCACTCTCTAAACAACTTCACACGCTTCCGTATTTTTGTCTCTACAGCCCACAACTTGTCTCTCACATACAATTGGTCATGCCTAGCGGCTCTTGGTAAGCTTGATCACCTCCCTGAGGGCTGCCTTTGATTGAAGCAGTGATATCAGAGCAAGAACAGGGCCTTGCCTTGTATTGGAGGCATCCCCTGCACACTAGTGTGTGAGAGAGGCCGTTCGTGGGCCAACGTTGCTGTCAACATGGCAAGATCCGCTTTTGTGGTGGCCGGCATCAACATTGCCAAGTTTTGTGGCAAGAACTCTTTCAACTGGGGCAACAACATGAAGATGGTTCTGATGGAGAAGGGACTCCGGAGCCACATAAGTGAGGTTGACTATGATGAATCCTCCCTCTCTGTTGTCGAGGCCTGCACCCACCGCGAGAAGCGGGACCGCGCCCTCGCCACCATCTACCTCCACCTCGCCGAACGGTAGCGAGTCTTTGTCCATGGCATCCTCACCCCAAGAGAGGTTTGGAACAAGCTTGAGTCCACCTGTGGTTTCAAGTCTATTTGAATGAACATACAGCTGCGTCGTCACTTTCACACTGTGAAGATGGATGAGTCGGGCTCCATGATAGATTATCTCAACATGGTGCAAGCTTTGGCTGACCAGCTTGCTGCGATTGAGGACCCTGTCAAGGAACGTGATCTCATGCTGACCATTCTTTCTGGCCTTCCCAGCAGCTACACTCCTCTCATTGTTGCCCTGGACCAGCATGCTGATAAGCTCTCGCTTGATGACGTGGAAGAGAGCCCACTGTTTGAGGAGGAGCGCCGCAAGGAGGGAGAAGGAGGAAGCGGACTGGACGTAGCCCTTGTCACTAACATGAGTCACGGAGGTGGTGCTACATCGATCAACAGTGGCAGAGGTGGAGAAAAGAAGAAAGGTAAGTGCCAAAACTACAAGAAGCCAGGTCATTGGGTGCGCGAATACAGCCCGACGACATTGGGCCCCTTGCCGGCAAAAGAAGGCAGACCTTGCGGCTCAGGTAGGAGCGAGAAAACAGCCTGATGCCATCGCGAACGTCGCTGATTGGGAGACTGGATTCGTGAGCACCATCCGGGTCCTGCACGTCTCCGCCAACACTGCCTTGTTCGGGATCATCGACTCGGGAGCCACTCGGCACATGACCTGTCGCCGGGAGTGGTTTGTTGTTTACACCGCTATTGAACCTCGTCGAGTATACATGGGTGACAATCATGTGCAGATGGCGGTGGGAGAGGGTGAGATTGTCTTCTATGGTTCTATCGAGGGGAAGCACATGGAAAGTCATGTGAAGGGGGTGCTCCATGTTCTGGGGCTGGCAGCGAACCTCCTCTCTGTTTCCTCTCTCATCTCGCAAGGCCTACAGGTTCGCTTTGAGAATGGTGGTTGCACCATCGCAGCTCGTGCGGGCCAGGTGCTTGCAAAGGCTGACAATGACGATGGCCTCTACCGTCTTTTTGTGGCATCAGAGAAGTGAGCTGCCTTAGCAGTAGCTGTGAGAGTAGGAGATAACGACATCGGCTTGTGGCTTCGCCGGCTTGGACACCTCGGCTTCGGCGCAATCATCTCCATGCAGCACATGGTGCGTGGGCTACAGTTGAAGGCGGTGAAGTAGCCCAATCTGTCGGACTACGAGAGCTGCATTGAAGGGAAGCAAGCCAACAATCCATTCACAACGGAGAGGAAGGCGGCATCTGAGCTTCTGTCTCTTGTGCACTCTGACGTGTGTAGTCCCATGTCATCACAGTTCTGTCTGGCAAGCTTTAATTTCTCACATTCTTATTTTATTTCTCACATTTATTGATGAGAGGTCACGAAAGACGTGGGTGTTCTTTCTTTCCAAGAAGGATGAATGTCTTGACGCATTCAAGACATTGTGGCTGCTGCACAGAAAGAGAGTGGCAGGCATTTGAAGGTGCTTCGCACCGTTGACGGAGGCAAGTACCTCTCCAATGACTTCCGCGACTTCCTTAAGAACCGCGGGATCCGACACGAGGTGACGCCACCCGCAACACCGCAGCTGAATGTCGTGGCTGAGTGTGCCAACTGCACGCTAATGGAGCGTGCCCGTAGCATGCTCAAGGACGCCGAGCTCCCACCAACATTATGGGCAGACGCAGTCAACACCGTCGTGTACCTGAAAAACTGGAGCCCCACACGTGCCGTGCAGCTAATGACGCTGGAGGAGGCGTGGACGGGACACAAGCCGACCGTCACGCACCTAAAGGTGTTCGGATGCGGTGCATTCGTCCATGTGCCTGCCGCTAACCGCAACAAGCTACATGTCAAGGGTGTAAAGGTTGCCTTCCTTGGCTATGACACCATGGGATACCAGTTGTACAACCTTGCCACATGCAAGATTGTCCGCAGCCGTGACGTAATATTGAAGGAGGACATGAAGGGCTCGACATGAAGCCCTATGGATGCAGTCACCATTGCACCAGCACTTGAGCCAATGGGAGCCAAAGAGCCTGCACTAAAGAGGAGCATGCGGAAGGAAGTGGTGACAAGGCAGCAGAGGGAGGTGAGGAAGCGAAGCAGTTGTAAACCGAAGCAGACAAGGAGGAGCAGCCAAGCAAGCAACAACAACTGCCACGGAGGTCTGCACGCCTCAACCATGGTGCAGATGGTCCTGTGGAGCCGCTGTGGCGATTCGAGCGCCTCGCAAGAAAACAGAGGCTGCTGAAGGAGCTGCTAAACTTGTGTACTTTATCATCTTCACAGGAGTCTTCTGGCCAGGAGCTCCTCTTCCTCACGGTTGCTGACGACCCAACGACATTCAGCAAAGCCATGCCCAATGACGATGAAGCAGATTGGCGTGTCGCAGCAGATGAGGAGTACAAGGCACTCATACAAAATGAGACCTGGACTCTTGCGGAAGATCCATGTGGCAGCCGGGTGATTGGTTGCAGGTGGATCTTCCAGTGCAAGCGCGGTGCTGATGGTAAGGTGCTCAAGTACAAAGCGCGGCTGGTTGCGAAGGGGTATGCGCAGACTGAGGGTGCAGATTACAATGAGAGGTTCGCACCCATCGCAAAGTTTTCCTCCATCCGTGCAATCCTTCCTCTTGCCACTGCCATGGACTGGGAGGTGCACCAGATGGATGTGACATGTGCATTTTTGAATGGTGACCTTGAGGAGGATGTGTACATGGAGCAGCTAAAGGGGTCTGTGGTGGAAGGGCAGGAGAATCATGTGTGCAAGCTTGTGAAGGCACTATACGCTCAAGCGCCGCGTACATGGTACCACACGATTGATGAGCACTTGGCTAGACTTGGTTCTGTGCGCATCGAGGCAAATCACGCAGTCTATGGGCGCGCACAGGATGGAAGCCAGGTCATCATCCTGCTCTATTTTGATGACTTGCTTTTTGCCTCTAACTCAAAGCCTCTCCTTGAAGGTTCTAAGCAGTCCCTTGCAGCCAGGTTCGACATGAAGGACATGGGAGAGCTGAGCTACTACATGTGTCTCCAGGTGAAGCGTGATCAGCAGCAGCAGACCTTGGAGCTGTAGCAGAGGACTTATCTGAGCGACATCATCAAGTACTTCAACATGGCAGGTGCACGGAAGGTGGCGACACCGCTAGAAGTAGGAGCAAAGCTGAGTATCAAGCAGGCTCCGCACGGCAAGCATCATGCTAGCCGCATGGAGGTAGTACCATACCAAGCAGCAGTCGGGAGCCTCATGTATGCAGCTGTTGGCACGCGCATCGACATTAGCAAAGCAGTGGGAGCACTGAGCAAGTTCTGCGCCAACCCGGGTGTGCCATATTGGGAGGCCGTCAAGCGCGTGCTACGCTACCTCGACAACAGGAGCAGCCTTAGCCTCAGCTTCAACGGCAACAACAGCCCCATCATTATTGGCTACAGTGATGCACATTGGGGCGCAGATCTGGACACAAGGAGGTGGACGAGTGGTTTTGTGTTTTTACTTGGAGGAGCAGCAATCAGCCGGAGGAGTAAGAAGCAAGAGTGTGTTGCTCTCTCCTCTACCGAGGCAGAGTACATTGCTGTGAGCGAATTAGCAAAGGAAGTAGTGTGGCTGTGTGAGCTGCTGGCAAGTCTTGGGCAGCAGCAGAAAATTGCAACAACCATCTACTGTGACAACATGAGTGGCATCACGCTCGCGAAGAATGCAGAGTTCCACGCCCGCACCAAGCATATCGACCTGCGCTACCACTTCGTCCATGAGCTCGTGGCAAAGGAGGTGGTGCACATCAATACCTGCCCCTCAAGCATGATGCAGACAGATTTCCTAACCAAGCATGATGTTGGTAGCACATCGCTTTCAGCAGCTGAGGGCACAGTGTGGACTTGTGTGATTCTTGTTATTGCAAAGTGGGAGAATGTTGGATATAGGGTGCCAAAAAAGTGACCAAAGTGGGTTGCTCGATAAAAATCATCAGGTCACAACAGTGAATAGAGGATGTTTCCTTGGTTCTGTAGAACTTTACGGAACTTGTTTCGGAGTCCGTTTGAGGGAGATATGGATTTTCAAGGTTTGGTGGCAATAGGTCCGATTCAAGTGACGGCTCCTGCACTACGAGCACCAATGACGGCCACAATTATTGGCCAGTGAGGTTTGGAGCAGCCTTCAAGGTAAAAGGTGGCATGCGGACCTTCAGGGAGCTTCAAGAATGGTCCCCACCAAGATTATTGGTTGTACACATGGCAGGGATGGTAATTCTCTTGTGCGAGTGTGACTGCCGCTCATCATGCTAGGCTAGGAGTGTGCTAGGAATTGAACTTTGACAGAGAGGTTCTTCTAGCTCCATGTGCCAAATGAGGCGTACTTAGGCTTGTTAGAAAGCTGTGCTAATGTACTTTTTCATGCACGAGTCAAACCAGCCATTTGCTCTCTCTACAAAACTTCACACACTTCCGTATTTTTGTCTCTGCAGCCAACAACTTGTCTCTCACATACAATTGGTCCTGCCTTGCGGCTCTTGGTGAGCTTGATCATCTCCCTGAGGGCTGCCTTTGATTGTAGCAGACAAGTCACAAAAGAGGCCGTGTAGCACCCCAAGGTCGCTGTCGCAAAGGGATGGGATGCAGGCTTGGATCTCTATGGGGAGGAGGGAGGTTGCAGATAGCCATGCAGTCTCTGGGAGAGAGGATTGAAGGAGAAGGTCAGGTGGGAGGATGCAACGAGTGGATTGCCATGAGTGTGCTCGTGTGCAAACGTAGGAGAGCGGTGCAGAAGCCTTAGCACATTGGAGCCCAAGCCCATCCATGTGGATGGGTAGGGGCGCCTGAAGGCTGGGATGCTGCTCAGCACAAACGTCTCGCTTACGCTTGTTGTCGCCAATGTGGAGTAAGGATTCGGTTGCGTCCAACACAGTGGCATCTCAATGCCGCAACTTTACAGACCAACGACCAGATGGTGTGGCGGTGCGCATGTAGTAATGAGTACGAGAGAAGAGACTCTCGCGAAGGATAAGAGAGGCTGCGTGGACCCATGATGTATGTATCATCATACAGGTGGGCCCATGATGTATTTATCATGGGCCCACATGATCAGCTTACAGGTTTGGGACTCACCATCCAGGCCAGTATCAGATCTTTCACCCTGCTGGAACCATTGTGGGCCCCATCTCCGGCCTTGAGGCTATTCCCATCACTCCCAATGGCCTCAAGGTGCTCGGGGCTCCTCTCGGCACACCTGGGTTTGCAGCCCGGAATTTGGAGGAGACCTTGGGAACACACGAAGAGGTCACAAAAAAGGTGAGCCGGCTTGAGGACGCCCACCTGATCTTGTTGTGCCAGCATTTTCAGGTGGGCCCATGATGTATGTATCATCGAGATGCATAACCGAGATCAGGTGGGCCCATGATGTATGTATCATCGAGGTATGACGATACGATTCCCTTGTCCTGCACCACTGCCGTTGCTTTCTCCAGCATTGAGTGCTGGGAGATGGCAAAAAGGAAGGGTGAGGGAGGATCACCCTGTCGAACCCCTGTGGTGGAGGAGATGCGAGTGGGATGCGGGTGGCCTTCACGGAAAAGCAGGTCGGAGGGGGGTCCGTAGAAGGGGAACGTCATGGGGATGAGATCTGAAAAGCCTCGGTTACAAAGCTCTTGCCAGATGGAGTGGCGGCTGATGCTGTTGAATGCACTGCTCATGTCGATGGACAAGATCACCCACTTTCTCTGACTCTCTGTTGCTGACCACAAGCCATGGAGGATTGCCTCACGTCCGCAGGAGGCCCCGACCCCCATCTAGATCGGAATGAGTGCTGCTACTATTTTCTTCCCGTACGCCCGCATGGTCCACCTCGAAAGAAGACACAGAAGAGCCTCTCTAACTGCAAAGGGATGGAGATCACCCGGGATGCTTGAGGGCTTGGCAAGTGCGTGGAAGCGGCTGGAGGTGTGGCAGTGCAACACTGAAGGTGGTGAGCATCCCCATCGTATGTGGTTGAGATGTGCAGCCAGAAGTTTAAATAGGCATGGATCACCCACGCCGATGTCGCAAAAGTGGTCCAGCATGAGTCCACCCGGTCCTCCTCCTGCTCCCCTCGCGCTGGCAACGAGCGTCTTATGGATAGCTCTCCCATCAAGCTGATGTTGGATCACGGAAGGGGCCTTCTGAGCCTCACCTAACACCCATGGTACATGGAATACTCTGGTTTTGTGGGTGTTTGGGGCTGAGTGCATTGACAGTTGCCTCCCCACCTGCTGCCAAGGGAAGGGATGTTAGAGCCGCCGCTGCCGTGCTGCCGCCATGGAACTTCGTAAGTGAACGAAGTTGTCGGGCATCTCTCGCTTCAGCAGCATGCTGGCGAGTGATCCTTGACAGCGGCTTCCTAGCTGCTCTTCACGTCTGCTGCCTCGCCTCCTGGAACAACTGCAACCACTCCCCTCTCAAAAACCTGTTGGCAAGAAAGCAAGTCCATTTTGCCTGGCCCATGCGGACTCCCCTAGGCTGCTGCTGTAAGATACGGCTTGGGAGGGCATGGAGAAGATGGTGTGCTGCTGCTGCTGCATCCGAAGGACGTTGGATGCACCTGTCACGAACAAGCGCATACACTTGGTAGACCTTTGGTCGTGCACCCGTAGGAATGGAGGAGATTATGGGCCGGGGGGGGGGGGGGGGGGGGAA
>SZWC01010337.1:0-21028 GCA_023375785.1 Penium margaritaceum
CCCCCCCCCCCCCCCCCCCCCCCCCTACCCCCCTAACCGCCCCAATGGCCTAATCCCCTCGTCGCAGTCCCAACTCCATCAGTCCTGCTCTTTAATGTCTTCAACCCATCGGACAGTTCGGAGAAGACGTGGGAGTTTGCATGCGCGATGCTCGTGGGTGTAAGAGTGTACCATGCGACCTTCGGAAATGGCCTGAGGTGTCATACGACGGTGAAAAGCAGGCCATAGACCTCAGCTTCTCTCGGTACATAGCTGCTCTAGTTGAGTCCAATGCGAAGTCGGCCAACGCTCGTAGTCGACCAGTCGACCAACACTTCAGAAGATCGTTCTCCTGCGCCGTAGACATCGAACGGCCGATCTGTCAAATGGCCTCATGCTTGGGTATGCTGTCACTGAAAAAGGAACCCACGTGGCGAGGCCTTATGTAGAAAAGTAGAGCGGTGCAAGGTTTTTGCGGGCGATGCAGTGAACCTTGGCATGGCTTGCGACTAGTCGCGAGGGATGCGTTCAATTCAAACGGGGCTTTTTTTCTGTTTTCGTTGAGAACGAAAGGGCTTGAATGAGTACGCGAAGTTCACTGGCGACCGCAAATTTCATCCAGCACATACGACAACATATGAGGGATCTTTGTTGGATCCCAAGCAAACCAGAGACGCAACGCACTTGTGTCAGCACGTGGTCCCAGAGACCTGACAGATGTCACTTAACAGATGATTATGGAATTTGTAGTCGGATTTCTGATGAAAGAAGCACGATGGTGGGAATTCACTTGATACAACCTGAAATGTTCACGTATAAAAATATGATCAGTTCATGTCACTAGTGTTTGCACATGCTGGCAAGTCGAGATTTCATGCGATCGTCAAAACATTTTCATCAAGCCACTGCTCAAACGCAACTGCTCAAAGAACAAGGGAATGATGTTCATGGTTCTGGAGATCCGAAGCAAATTTTTCACCGTGATGCAATGCTTCATGGAAATCACCCCCAACCACGTATTTTGGATCTCATCACAATGAATGGCTTAAAGATGCCAATACACACCACATTCGCACTACATGTTTCAATTTTATCTGCTTTTGGATTCTTAAGGCCTCCGTTCCAAGAGGATGTGATACCCATGTGTAGAAGGCCTTGAACAAACATATCACACAGCTTTCTTACTCCGCATGTAATGCACGAGCAAAATTTTGAAATCACCACCTTGTTTTTGCGAGGCTGTCTTCAGTTTTGAACAAGAGTTTAAAATTGTAGAAAAATGATGTCAATACGATGCTATAATAGCTATAACTGTACTAAGACGCGGTTTCATCACGATGTTTTCATCATTATTCACCTCCAATCTAACTACATGGTCCCTTAACATCGACGTTGAAACAAGCCCAATAGCTCTTCCAAGTCTTCATGTAAGGAGTACAAAAATTCTCAGCATCCCTCGTTTCACATTGATGTCATAGCTTTATGTAAAACAATAAGCAAGCTATGAAGCGCGTACGTCATGTGAACAAGATTTGAAGCATGAATTTTTCTCTTAATGTAATGTGCCAAGGCTATGGCTATAACTGATCTTCTCAGTCTAGTACGGTTCCTGGAATGCCTATTTCTGTAGACTAAGCCCAAGAAGAAGTCCATGAGAGGTAGATGCACAAGGAAAGGACAACCATTCTTGACCACCGCTGTTATACCAATGATACACACAGGGCCAAAACCTAGAAGGTTCCTAAGTTTTGCATTGTTGCTCCCAATTTACATTGCGATTTAGTCACGACTACTTTTTCCACGCTTGTAGGGAATTCTCCACAATACCCCGAAGTCCTCGGGCATTGACGTCTATTTTCAGGTCTCTTCTAGAAACTCAACAAAACATATCCTCGACGATCCCCGATGTTTCAAGACTACAGACGTGGTTCTTTTGAGAGACTATGAAAAGCCTCGCAAATGCCAAAATTCAGTCTCGAAGCCCCTATCAAACGAGGGACTTCTCCAGCCAACAAATCAAGACACGGCGTCATTTCACGCAAACCACCAAAAACCCAAACGGCTTGACCCACTTTCATTTTCTCTCTTGCCATTTGTATTTACAATGCCCAGTTGCCATACTTACAATAACAAAGTATAATTTCCCCTTCTTAAGAAAAACAAAATAAGCCCACTCTAGTGACAAGTAACACACTCCGTTTTCAATTATGAAACAATTCTTTTTTGTCTGGCGTAAGACTTCCTATTATCGCGCATCAACCCAGGCGTGGCAGGAGATGACTTTTTACATCAACCCAAGACTCCTCCGTGTCTTTAAGTTCCGCTCCACCAATGAGAAGCTTTCAAACCTTGCGAAAAATTGAGCGCATGGAGCGAGTGCACCCGTAACGAGCAAAGACACCGACAACGCCCACAAGCACCATATGAGGGACCTTGAGCCTCATCGAGGCAGATGAGCGGGTAACGGCTTGCACCTTGACTGGCGTGACCAATCTGGAGTCAGGCATGTCTAACATGCCCATTCCACTTGCACCATCGACCTATACAACTTCATTGTTAACACTATACAAAATCACGGGGCTCACTAGCCAGCTGGCACAAATGGAAGCATTCTAACAAACGCTTGTCAAACGACTACAGAAATCCAAGACTCAAAAGCGTAGGAAGTGGTACTAGCCAATTGGCTTCACATGGGCAAGGCCTCAATGACTGTAAGTGTTTTTGTGCTATTTGATCCCGCAAATTCCATGGGAACGATGGTGAGGATCTTCATGACCAGTTTCTAGGTGTACTTCACTACTGTTGATGTTCAATCCTAAGAACATAATACAAATCTAATAACCTCGCTTTTGTGGGGCACAGGTTTAAGTTGGTAAGAGGATCTCATGGCCATCCAACAGTAGCAAGCAACAGCGAGCGCTGATCCAACGGGTACCGCATCATCGGCACCAACTGTACTATCTGATGAGTGGGTTCACTCGACCTCGAAAGTATCAATAGCACCACAATCCAACTAGCACAAGTTCATTGAGACACTTGTCGCTTGCTTCCACGAGCTCAAAAGGGATACATAAGTTTGCTACCGGATGCAACAACTGAAGTAGCACTCTAGTGCGGTAGAGTCCAGACAGCGTGTTTGCAAAATCATCAACAGAAGTAGCCTCATAAAAGATGAGCTCTTTCTTCACCACATGAATGGCATCAAACAAGACATTTGTAGAGTATTCGGGATTTATGACATAACAAACCGTTGCCGCAAATTATCGCAACCACCAAACGCATCAACACCATCGCTTTAACCTGAAACTTCAATGATTCATAGGACAATTACTTATAAGACAAACCGTAACAGGACAACGCAAAACAGTTACCCTATTTAGAGAACTCAACTTCAATGGAGGTTGAACCCATCGAGAAAAAAACAAGATCATCATCTAAAAAACGCATTTAAAAAACATAATTTTCTATAGATCCTGCCCAATGACTGACTAGAAGATGATTCTCGTTCGAAATTTCCTCTACAAGCAAGATCGGCAAGTCGACTAGACCGGTGACTATGTCTACATCAAACACGAAGGGAAGCAGATCTCCTCGTCCCTTGTGCAGGAGCCAAAATCCACTCCACTTGCGACAAACGAAGTTGAAAAGACATAACAATAGAAGGAATAACTGCAAAGACGCAACAGTCATCAGCTACGCAAACCTCACTTTATGTGAAAAAATGATATCTAAGAAGAAGGGCCTTGGTGTGGTTGGTCCATGTCAATTTGAGTAGCACAAGCAACAAATCAGTTGTCACAGACAACACATTAGCTTCATCCACCACATAAGCCTTGGGGGCATCAAAGTGTCGAGTGTACCCAAGGATTTTGTTCAACTTTTGATAGAATTTAAAGTCGTGCTCCTTAACAAAAATGACATGCAAAATCCCTCCCAAATGCAACATCAACCATCTGATTGAGCCCAAACCAAGCAGCAAAGCAACTGTCAAGGGGGCCTACCAAATCAGTAATCATGAAGTCATGGAGCTCAAGCAACAGCTGGACGACATGTTGACTCAATGGTTCATGTGACCTTCTCTCTCTCTCTCTCTCTCTCTCTCTCTCTCTCTCTCTCTCTCTCTATCTCTCTCTCTCTCTCTCGCTATGCTTCACCAGAAGTATTAGTTAAAAAAAAACTGGCAAAATGCGGGTGTGCGTGCATAACGGTTTAAAACGACATCACAATGAACAACCACTATGCTCTACCTCAAGTGGACGAGCTGTTTGACCAATTTCATGGAGCATAGATTTTCAACAAAATTGACCTACGGAGCAAACACCACCAAATTCACATTGCAAACAAGGATGTTGCAAAAACGGCCTTTAAAACATGTTACGGGCACTTTGAGTTCACGGCCATTCTGTTTGGACTAAAAAACGTCCTTGTAACATGCATGGCATTGAAGAACAACATTCACCTCCGATAGGTCAATGATTTTGTTGTGGTATACCTTAACAACATCCTCATGTACAACGGATTCATAGAGGATCATAGAGGACATCTTAAACAAATGCTCAAGGTCCTAGAGGATCATAGACAAAATCTTCAACAAATCAAGTATCAGCTCAAGAAGACAAATCCAACGGATGCGCTGAACAGCCGGCCCGATCTTGCAAAAGTCAACGTATTACAGATTCAAGACGACCCGTATGTGACAAAGTTATTTACACTTGGCTACAAGGACCACAAAACCTATGACATAACAAAGTTCCACAACGCAGGCTCCTCTTGACATAGAAAAGAAAAAATCTGGATGTTATCCCCAAACTCGAGGAGATATAGTGCACGCTTCTCAAAGAATGCAAGGACACCGGTTAAGAAGGCCACTTTGGATCTGAAAAGACGCTAAAGAATCTTATGAAGCACTGTTGGTGAGACAAAGTAGGGGTTGAAGTCCCAAATTTCTACAAAAGCTTTCTCAACAACACAAGAGTCTATGCACAAAACCCCTCAGACTACTGCAACCATTGCCCATACCAGAAATACTATGGAACGACATCTCCATGGATTTCTTGACTTGCTTGCCTGTCACACCAGAGTGATTTGATGCTATACTTGTCGTTGTCGACAGGTTCTCAAAGATGGTGCACCTTGTTTTGACCACTACAGATGTAGCCAATGTAAAAGCAGCGCGACTCTTCCTTGAACAAATCGTTTGAGTGCATGGGGTTCTGGGATTAGTCACGATGGATCGAGATGCGCGGTTCACCAGTCCAATCTGGCAAGATGTGATTCAGTGGTATGGGAGTCAACATCAATTTTCAATTGCGTCCCACTTGCAAACTGATGGACAAATTGTGGGAACCAACCAAACGCTTGAACAATTCCTTCGAGGCCTGCGCCAACCTCACAGCATTGTCTAAGCAGCCAAGGTGCCAGTAGCTGAGTTTGCATACAAATGGGCAACTTCTATCCCAACGGGGAAATCGCTGTTTGATGTGGTTTATGGAGTAGAAACAACCACGCCAGTCAATATGCAAACCAAGAGCAACATCTTTGCCATTGACACTCATCCGCAAGAACTTTTCAGAATGTAGGCGGAAATAGGTCAAACTCTCACAAAGACGCAAGCAGGTATGAAGCGGCAAACCGACAAACATTGACCAACCGAGAAGTTCAAGATGGTTGACAGAGTCTTGCTCACCACCGCAATAGTCAAAATCCGCGGATCAAGCAATTTGAAGTGCACAGTTCAGTGGTTGGGGCCTTTCGACATCTTGGAGATGCGCACCCCAATTGTCACAAAACTTCAACAACCAGACAACATAGAGATACACCCGGTCTTCCAAATGAGCAAACGTTGACAGTACGTTGATCCAACAAAAGATGCTTCTGGACGGGTGGCACATGCTGCGCCACCCATGATTGCAGACGACGACCACGTGTACGAGGTTGAGTAAATCCTTAATCACTGACCACGAGGAGGTAAAGATCAACATGTGGTCAAGTGGAAGAACTATGACACAACAGATAATAGCTAGGTGCCATATAGCCAGCTCTTGGACTTCGATTTTCTTATCGAACGCTACAAACCCTATATATGGCCGCGCATTGGTAACGCGCTGGGAGGTCATGGCTGGAGGGGGGAAAGTTTTATGCTAATGACACACATAGGACCAAAACCAAGAAGAAGCTTAAAGTTTGCTGCGCCATCCCCGACCTACATTGTGACTTAGTCACGGCTTATTTTTCCACATTTGAATGAAATTCTCCACAATACCCTAGAGTCCTAGCGCATTGAGAACTAGCTTGAGGTCACTTCCAGAAACTTGCCAGAATGGATCCTCGGTTAACCCTGATGTTTCAAGACTATGGACGAGGTTCTTCTGAGCCACTTCAACAAACATCACAAACCCTAAGATTTGGTCTTGAAGCCCCAGCCAGACCTATGAGGGACTTCTTCAGCCAATGAATCAGGACATGGCGTTGCAGCACACGAATCGCTGAAATCCCAAACCGCTTGACTGAGCCTCATTTTCTTGGTCTCCTAATTTGTATATACAACGTTGAGTTTCGGCGTTTAGAACAAAATGATATGCTTTCTGCTTCTCAAAAGTATTCAAACAACCATTCTCTCATAAAAAGTGACACGCTCCCTTTTCAAATTTGAACCACTTCACCTTTGACTGGCATAACAACGACAAAGAAAAAAAAACGGGTAAAAAAAAACAGACATGTTCAGTTCTCCAGGAAACAATCGCACTTATCAACAAAGAATGTATTGTGCAAGATTCATTTGAATTTTACACTCAATACTATGCTTTCTTTCCGCCCTTTAATAGCTTAGAGTTGGGCAATAATTGCATCCAGCATAGGCAACTGCCAAACATTTGCCTTTTTTATTGTTGCAAAAACAAAAGCACACCCTTGGGTGATCACTGGGAATCAAACTGGTACATTCAATTTATTCATCCTAAACATAATCAACTCATATTACACTACCTAGAGAAGACCATACCAAAATTTTAGGATGGCATATTTGTGCAGCAAAAGGAAACTTCAGATACCCCTTATGAGGAAGAACGCCAAAGATTCTTATAGCTATCTCTGAAAGAAGACGTCACCATGATTAAACCAATCAAGAGCAACACCACCTTCTATAATAGAACCTTGGTTTGGGGCTGTCAACAGCAAAATACCTTTTACTTGGTACACAGTTATCAAGTTGGTTTAAAGTTGTAATGCTCTATCAATCTTAGTGCTCACATGCCAACAGAATATGTTCAGCCATCACAAACCCTATACTTAAGAATTTTGTGCTAGTTAGTCCTAAATCCTGAACAGATTTAAAAACTACAGATTTTGTGGTGAAAGAACCACCATAGGTTCTTGGAATGCCTCTTGTGTCTTAATGCTATAGGGCCTACAGGTATGTCATGAAAACAATTTCACACGCTGAACATAAAAACGAGAATAGGTCTTGAGTCACTTATTGTAAGATTTGATCCCATGTCATTCTTGAATGCAAAAATGGTCTTCTCTGCAAGTTAGCAACAATATCTGTATCGAATCATCCTACACCTGAACCCTCATTGCACTAGCCCCCTTGTGCCACTGTTTTCCTCTGTTGTAAGGGTTCAAATTGTATATGAGTGAAATTCCGGTCAAAAGAAGGGGAGCTTGTCGATTGAAAGTTTTTCATGCAGATGCTTTTCTTACTTTTGGAAGTCTGCCATGATTTTCCCCTGTTGACCTCACCTTCCTAAATGAGCCATGTCTTTGAACCAAGGCCCAACATCCTTACGACTACGTACAAGTTCTTCATGTCAATGATTCTATTCAAAAGGAATAGTGGATGGTGATGCTGTAACAAGTAGGATGATTCAAAATAAGGTAGTGCAATATAGATCATTCAACAAACACTGAAATTGTGCCATATGATTCCTTGAAAAACAAGGCACAGAGGGGTTGATCTAGTCAAAGCCTCATTAAGGATTAAACTTGTGAAAACATGAGACACTAGTATTCTAATCCTTGTAGAACACAAGAGAGCACCAAGGATATAGAAAATATCGACACTTTAATCTTGAGAGATAGGTCACTAGCATATTTGACTAAATGACATGTTAAAATTGGAAAGAGAAGTGAAATGCTTGTTAAAAGTACAAAGATGGTAGTAAACATGGTAACAAACTTTAAAGGCCAAAAGGATTTTTTATTGATGTAGCTTTTGAGAAACATTGTGAGATAAAATTATTTTTTAAATACAACTTCCAGGTTCTTATGGACTGGAACTGAAATTTCAAGGAGCCAAGCTTTAGAGACTCTTTCTAAAAGTCTGATTTGACTTAAAACGTAGATCAGGAAAATGAGCAAAAGTGAGGCATAATGGTGTTCTCTTATGAGATGACCATGAAACTCATCCTTCTGCGATTTGAGATGGGGATGGGTGAGTTTCACCACGTATTGCTGTTGCACAAAATTTGGATCGTAATGGAATCTTTCAAACATGCCTTAAAACTTCTTTTGTGGTGGCAATGTGTCTAAAAAAAAACTGTTTTTGCAATGATTTTTCTTTATTTACAGAATGGAGATTGCAATGTCCTACATCTTGGTTAAACATTTATTCACAGAAGAAAAAAATATGTTACAATGGAATGAGTTGAAATGCTTATGTGAAAAATAGGAAAAAAAACTTCAACTAAACCTAGAGATGATGTATGTTTATTCACAAAAACATACATCATTACCTGTTAACGCACAAGAAAAGAGGATTGTTTTGGGGCTCTTATTCAAATCATGCAAAGTTATTCAAGAGAGCTCAATGATTATGGGTAAAGAGGTCCAAAACAAAATTCCCCCCAAGAGCAATGAGCCAAGAGCTGGTTTTTGGGGTGAAACCATTGACTTGTTGTGAAATAATCTATAAGAAGTGGAACCATCTCCTCCCTTCATTGTTGAGGCCAAAAATGCTAACGAGGATGAGAGGGGTGAGCCCCCACTTTCCCCCTTGTCAATGAGGACGCTATGGAGGGGGATGAGAGAATCAATCTTCCAGTTTTCTGTCATCCTTGGTGATGAAAGCACAAACAGGTGATGATGCTACCCGTCTCCTCTCTTGCGGGTGAACGTAGCCCTTGGTGGAGGAGAGAAGAAGACATCCAATTACCTTATCTGAAAAGAACTAGAGTCTGGAGAAAAACAAGGGAGGCAATTGCACCTCCCACCTAGACATGGGCTTATGGCCCAAGGGGTAGAAAAGGGATGACCGCAACTGGCACATCTTGTAAGGGATGATAAAAGTACCAACAGGCCAAAGGATTGAGACCTAAAAATGGAAAACATTTTTTTTCACAAACATCCCCCACCTTTGCAAGAATTTCTTTGAAAAAAAAAGAGTCATGAAAACTTCTTCAGTTTTCCTAAAACAAGGTCAATGCAAAATGTCGTTTGATTATTTTTGTAGGGACCAAACGTGTATCAAGTGCAACAATTATTCAAAACAAGCCCTTGATGCCAATATCACGAGGTGGTAGGAATCGTTTTGTTGATCCAAACCTATGTTTCACCAATAATATTTGTGCTTCATCATTTTTCAAAATGTTTTAAAAGTTTCAATGTACCTTACTCAGAAGTATGTTGTTTTAATTGGATATTCTAAGCTCTCATATTAGAAAACAAGAGGAACCATCATGCTTTCCATATTTTCTACCTAGATGATTTCAGAAAAAAGAATGAATCTATTCAAAAAATGAGTATTCATCGTGCTGGAAAAAAATGGTAATAAATATCCAAGAGTTTGGTACTACCTGATAAAACTTGGCAAGAATGACAACTAAAGAGATATTACAAGGCATAACACAAGTTTCTCATGTTCTATAAAATTCATTTTCTGCATGGAACAGACAAATTAATGCAAACCACATTGCAAAACCAGAACAATCAAATATCTAGACTTTTTTCCATAAAATAAGTTGCAAAATGAAATACACTATGGAGGAAGCTGATAACTCATTTGCTTGCAAACCCAATGGAAAATGTGTACATCTCACATTGACATGGATGTTTGTTGTTATTTCTGGATATGTGATGATTTTAGTGTAAGCACAAGCATTTACCACACTAACAACATTCATGTTGACCACATCAACATTAAAAATACTTAAGAGCACCGTATCAATAATGGTGGTCGAAATTGAATCATGAATTCTAAATGAATTAGTGATATGAAATGCCTAACTTGAATACAAGGCAGAACTGATATTGGCACATGGATGTGAGTTCTTGTTCAAGTACAAGAGCTTGAACGTTTTTGAGGATTTTTTCAAGTGAAAATATGATTTTGTATTGAACTCAATACACAAAATAATGAAAACATCCTTAAATAGGACTAATACGCAATTTGTGCAGCAAGCATTTCAGGATAAATGTAAGTTGTGAAGGTTTTGAATGAAATAATTGTACCTGTGCCACAAGCATTATGTCCACGACACTTGATTTCTCTAGCCATGCCACTGTGGATGGTACCAAACATCCTTTGTATATTGATTATACCCAAAAAGTGGGTTCGAATTACACATCAACTAGAAGAAAACAGCAAAATGTTTTGTCTAGTTATTGTTTTCCTCAACATGCCAATAAACATAAGCATACAATCCATGCTTGGCATGTTTATCTGAGAAAGTGCACAAGAAAATCAAATGAAACTTAAACAAATCTTGTTTCATGTTTTGATAATCATCATGATGAACTCAAGCACGGTCATGTTGCTGAATTCTGTAACGGGAATCATTATGTATTGAAAAAATAACACGAGACTGTAATGACAAGTTTTATGCTTTAATTGCAAATCAGAAGCGTTTAAAAATGAATACTTACCATGATTGTAGCCATTACAATAAATAAATTGGCCTTCTTTAGCAGTAATGTGGAATGATAATTCATAAAGAACTGTATGCAATGTTTTTTAGACAATACATGATATTGGTTGTCTTTAGATTTTTAGCAAAACATGGTTGGTGGTTTTTGTGGATGGTCTTCATTTTCCTGAAAAATTGAATGCGCTAAAAAACCTCAACTTTTTGGAATTTGGTTTTTGGATGCATACGGCTTTCATGGAGGAAATAAATGCAGGTATGACCCAAACATCTAGGTGAAACGACTATTCCATTCATTAAGATGTACGATTCATGCCATTGTACCATTCTCATATGACATTCCATTGTAATAAGCATATTATAACATGCTTAGAATGCACAAAAAATAGAACTCTAATGATAGCTAGTGTATCAATAACAGCAATAAAGTGAAGGAAAATCTCAAAGAACAAGAGATCAAAGTATTTTGTTGAGTTGAAAAAACAAGAATTTTGTTTTCATACAAACATTGTGCTTATAGGACCAATTAAGATTCATGATGAAAGTGCATCCTTTTCTATAACAAGAACACATCTATCTCCATAGTGTAACTTGCCTTGTTACAAACATAATTGCTTGATAATGGGGCAAATCATCTATGTAATGGCTATGCCATTAAACAGTTTACATGCATTGATTCCATGTAGTCATCCTCATCTTGATTGAAATAGGGTGCAAGCATAGAATTTGAATGTTGTGCATGCTTGCATCTGTAAGAGACTCCGGAAAAGAGTTCAGTATTTTTATGAGAATTGACAGTGTTTAGCTATTCACGTGTTTAAACATGAATGAAAAATCATTTCACTGCATGCAGAAGGCCGTGAAATGTCAAAAACAAGACAAATTCTTCAGCACGATTCCATAAGCACCTTATACATGAGTGATTCTTTTGCAAATTAACCATTTGTTATTCACATTGAACGTGGTGGAACCAATGATGTGTGATTTTTAAAAAGTTGAATACTTTATCCAATAACTTATGAACAGGTTTTTCCAATGTTGAATATGAAGAACAAGGCCATTAATTATGTAACTAATCATTGAATGATGAATTCATGAATACAGACAATGAAAGTTCTTGAACCCAAGTTATGAACATGATTTAATCTCTTCTTATGTGAAAAAGTATTTTTGGTTAAAAGAAACTATCACCCTTTTCCAATGTTGTGTGCGCACTTACCATTTTTCCAGTGGGATCGGCGAAATCAGGGACAAACAAAAACAGATCGACGAGCAGTAAAATGTTTCTAGTAGCTTTAGGCGGGCCCTAGTACACTGTGCTTTTGCTTTGATTAAATCCTGTGAGATTTCGAAGCCACTAGGTGCAGTGTTGTGTGCACAACCAGAATTTTCCCGGTGGGATTCGGCGAATCAGGGTACATGGGAAACGGATCGACAAGCTGTAAACTGTTTCTAGCAGCCTTAGGCAAGCCCTAGTACACTATACCTTTCCTTTGATTAAATGCCTTGTGGTTTCACAGCCCCTAGGTACGGTGCTAAGTGCACACCCACCTTTTTTCTAGTGGGATTGGCGGTATCATGGTCAATTGGAAATAGATGGACAAGCCATTAAATGTTTCTAGCTGCCTCAAGCGTGTCCTAGTACATTGTGCCTGTGCTTTCATTAAATCCCCTATGGTTTCACAACCCCTAGGCGCAGTCCTTTGCGTGCAACCACCATTTTTCCAGTGGGATCGGCAAAATCAGGGTCAATCTGAAAGGGATCGACAAGTTGCAAATGTTTTCTAGTAACCCTATGCGGACCTTTCTACAGTCTTTCTTTGGTTTGATTGAATCCCCCATGGTTTCACAGCCCCTAGGTGCAGTGCTATGTGCACACCCAATATTTTTCCGGTTGGATTAGCAGAATGAGGGTCAATAAATGCAGAATTGGAAACGGATTGATGATCTGTAAAATGTTTATAGTAGCCTTAGGCAACGCCTAGTGCAATCTGCCTTTGCTTTGATTAAATCCCCACTGGTTTCACAGCCTCTACGTGCAGTGCTGTGTGCACACGCACCATTTTTCCGTGGTTTTATGTGCCTTTGGTTTTATTAAATCCCACGTTGTTTCACAGCCCCTAGGTGGAGTGCTGTGTGCGCACCCACTGTTCTTCCGGTGGGATCGCCAGACAAGTGTCAATCGGAAACAAAAAAAGCCGTCAAATGTTTCTAGTAGTCATACATGGGCCCTAGTATAGTGTGCCTTTGCTTTGATTAAGTCTCGTGCGGAGCACAGCCTCTAGGTGGAGTGCTGTGTGTTTACTCACCATTGTTCTGGTGGGATCAGCGGAATCAGGGTCAATCAAAAACGGATCGACGAGTTGTAAAATGTTTTTTGTAGCTTTATGCGGACCCTAGTACAATTTTCCATTGCTTTTGTTAAGTCTCCTGTGGTTTCACAGCCCCTACGTGCAATGCTATGTGCACATCCACCATTATTTTAGTGGGATCCGCGAAATCAGGGTTAATCCAAAATGGACCGAAAAGCCATAAATTGTTTTCAGTAGCATTAGGTGGGCCCTAGTACAATGTGCCTTTGCTTTGATTGAATCCCCCATGGTTTCAGAACCCCTACGTGAAGTGTTGTGTACCAACCCACATCTTTTCCAGTGGGATCGACGGATTCACCGTCAATCAAAAACGGATTGATGAGCCGTAAAATGTTTTTAGTAGAGTTAGGTGAGCCCTAGTACACTCTGCCTTTGCTTTGATTAAATCCCATGTGGTTTCATAGCTCCTAGGTGCGGTGCTGTGTGTGCACCCACCATTTTCCCAATTGGATCGGCCAAATCAAGGTATAAAAAAACATATGGATGAGATGTAGAATGTTTCTAGTAGCCTTGGGCGGACCCTAGTACATTGTGCCTTTTCTTTGATTAGATCCCGTGTGCTTTCACAGCCTCTATGTGCAGTTCTGTGTGCTCATCCACCATTTTTCTGGTGGCATCATTGGAATGAGGGTTAATCTGAAATGGATCGACATGCCGTAATATGTTTCTAGTAGCCTTAGGCGGGCCCTAGTACACTCTTCTTTAGCTTTGATTCAATCCCCTGTGGTTTGAAAGCCCCTGGGTGAAGTGCTTTGTGCGCACCCACCATGTTTTTGGTGGGATTGGAGCAATCAGGGTCAATCGAAAACGAGCTCTAAAATGTTCCTAGTAGCCTTCGATGAGCCTTAGTACACTGTGCCTTTGCTTTGATGAGATCCGTTGTGATTCACAGCCCTTACGTACAGTGCTGTGTGCACACCCACCATTTTTCCGGTGAGGTTAGCGGAATCAGGGTCATTGAGAAACGGATGGACGAGCTGCAAGATGTTTTCAGTGGCCTTGGCCAAGCCCAAGTACACTCTGCCTTTGCTTGATTGAATCCCTTGTGGTTTCATAGCCCCTAGGTAGCGTGCTGTGTGGGCACCCACCATTTTGCTCATAGGATCGGCGGAATGAGGGTCAATCGTCAAACGAATTGATGAGCTGTAAAATGTTTCTAGTAGTCTTAGGCAAGCCTGAGCACACCGTGCCTTTGCTTTAATTAAATCTCATAGGGTTTCTCAGCCCCTATGTGCAGTGTTGTGTGCGCACACAACATGTTTCTAGTAGGATCAGCGGAATCGGGGTCAATCGGTAACGGATCAATGAGTCGTAAAATGTTTTTGGTATCCTTAGCTTTGATTAGTCCCCTGTGGTTTCACAATCCCTAGATGCAGTGTTGTGTTTGCACCCACCATTCTTGTGGTGGGATTGGCGGAATCAGGGTTAATCACAAACGGATTGACAAACCTTGAAATGTTTCTAGTAGGCCTAGGCAGGCCCTAGTTCTCTATGCCTTTGCTTTGATTAAACACCTTATGGTTTCACAACCCCTAGGTGTAGTGCTGTGTGCACACCCACCAATTATTTTTGGTGGGATCCAAGGAATCAAGGTCAATTGGAAACAAATCAAAGAGCCGCAAAATGTTTCTAGGAGCCTTACGCGAGCCCAAGTACACTATTCCTTTGCTTTGATAAAATCCCTTGTGGTTTGACTGCCCCTTGGTGCACTGCTATCTATGCACACACCATTTTTCCAGTGCGATCGGCGGAATCAGGGTCAATCAGAAGGAGATCGACAAGCGATGAAGTGTTTCTAGTAACCTTTGGAAAGCCCTAGTACATTTTGCTTTTGCTTTGACTAGATCCCCTATTGTTGCACAACCCCTAAGTGCAGTGCTGTGTGCGCACCCAGCTTTTTTTCGTGGGATCGACGGAATCAGGGTCAATCAGAAACAGATTGACGAGCCGTAAAATGTTTCTAGTAGCCTTTGGGGGGTCCCACACCACCGTGCCTTAGCTTTGATGAAATCCCTTGTGATTTTACAGCACCTAGGTGGAGTGCTGTGTGCACACCCACCATTTTTCCGGTGGGATTGGCGGAATCAGGGTCAATCGGAAATGGATCAACGATCTCTAAAATGTTTTAGAAGCCCTAGTACACTCATCCTTTGCTTTGATGAAATCCCCTATGGTCTCACAGCTCCTAGGTGTAGTGCTATATGTGCATCCACGATTATTTTGGTGGGATGGACAGAATCAGGGTCAATCAGAAACGGATTGATGAGCCTTAAAGTGTTTATAGTAGCCTTAGGCAAGCCCTTGTACACTTTGCCTTTGCTCTAATTGTATTGTTGTTCTTTCATAGCACCTAGGTGTTTTGCTATGTGCGCACCCAAATTTATTTGAGTTGGAACAACAAAATCAGGGTCTACCACAAACGGATTGACAAGCCGTGAAAGTTTTCTGGTAGCCTTAGATGAGCCCTAGTATAATATCCCTTTGCTTTGATTCAATCCCTTTCGGTTTCAAAGCCCCTAGGTGCACTAGTGTGTGCGCACCGACAATTTTTCTGGTGGGATTGGCGGAATCAGGGCCAGTGGGAAATGGATTGACAAGTCGTGAAATGTTTCTAGTAGCCTTAGGTGGGCCCTAGCACACTGTGCCTTAGCTTTGATTACATCCCCTGTGGTCTCATAGCCCCTAGGTGCAGTGCTGTGTGCGCATCCACCATTTCTCCAGTGCAATTGGCGGAATCAGGGTGAATTGGAAATGGATCAATGAGCCATAGAATGTTAGTAGTAGCCTTAGGCGAGCCCTTGCGCACTGTGCCTTTGCTTTGAGTAGAACCCCTATGGTTCCACAGCCCCTAGGTGCAGTGCTGTGGGTGCACCAACCATTTCCTCCGGTGGGAGCGGGGGAAATAAGAGTTAGTCGAAAACAGATCTAGGAGCCATAATATGTTTCTTGTAGCCTTAGGGGAGCCCTAGTACACTATGCCTTTGCTTTCATTAAATCCCTTGTGATTTTACAGCCCCTAGATGCAGTGTTGTGTGCGCACACACCATTTTCTTGGTGGGATCGGCGGAATAAAGGTCAATCGCAAACAGATCGATGAGCCGTAGAATGCTCCTAGCAGCCTTAGGCGGGATCTAGTACACTATGCCTTTGCTTTGATGAGATTTCCTGTGGTTTCACATCCCCTAGGTTCACTTATGTGTGAACACCCACCATTTTTTGGGTGGGATTGGCAAAATCAGGGTTAATCAGAAGCAGATTCACAACCAGGTAACTGTTTCTAGTAGCCTCAGGTGGGCCCTAGTATATTGTGCCTTAGCTTTGGTTAAATTCTCTGTTTTTTCACAACCCCTAGGTGCAGTGCTGTGTGCGCACCCACCATTTTTCCGGTGGGATCGACAGAATTAGGGTCAGTCGGAAACGGATCAGCAAGTTGTAAAATGCTTGTAGTAGCCTTAGGCAAGCCCTAGTACACTGTGCCTTTGCCTTGATTGAATCCTCTACGGTTTCACAACCTATACGTGTAGTGCTGTGTGCAAACCTAAGGCTGCACACCCGTACGGAACCGCGGTTCTGAGAATGGAACTGGAGCCGCGGTTCCGGTTCCGGCTCAGAACCGGAACCGCGGTTCCGGTTCTGGAACCGCGGTTCCTCATGGAACCGCGGTTCCTGTCCCGGTTCCACAGAAGTTCCTATCGTACGCAAGGAACATGAAGCATAATCGGCTACCACTATCAGGTTTTTTGTCCAAAAATGCAAGGATAAAGACCTTCAACACTCCTTAATTGTATGTGGGTACTTGATTAGAGTGCTCACATGGCCTCAAAGGGTGTTACATCAGAGAAAATATCCTAAAACTTCCCCCCTCCCCACACATTATCTCCTCCAGATACCTGGGCTCAGGATCCGCGGTTCCTGGACGGTTCCAGAATCTTGGAACTGGAACCGCGGTTCCGGTTCCGGAACCGGAACCGCGGTTCCAGAACTGCGGTTCCTGGAACCTATGTGCACCCTTATGCACACCCAACATTCTTCCAGTGGGATCGGCAGAATCAAGGTCAAGTGGAAATGAATCAATGAGCCGTAAAAGTTTTCCAATAGCCTTAGGTTAGCCCTAGTACACTGTGCCTTTGATCTGATTAAATCCATTTTGGTTTCATAGCCCCTAGGTGCAATGCAGTGGGCGCACTCGTCATTTTCCCTATGGGATCGGCGGAATCACGGTCAATCAGAAACGGATCAATGAGCCGTAAAATGTTCCTAGTAGACTTAGGCAAACCCTAATCCAGTGTGCTTTTGTTTTGATTAAATCCCCTATTGTTTTGGAGCCCCTAGGTGCAGTGCACTGTGGGCACCAACCATTTTTCCGGTGGGATAAGCGAAATCCGGGTTAGTCGAAAACAGATCCACAGGCTGTAAAATGTTTCCAATAGCCATAGGTGAGCCCTAGTACACTGTGCCTTTGCTTTGATTAGATCCCCTGTGGCTTGGTAGCCCTTTTGTGCAGTGTTGTGTGTGTATCCACCAATTTTCTGGTGTGATCACCAGAATCAGGGTCAATCGCAAATGGATCAACGGGCTTAAATGTTTCAAGTAGCTGTTTTCACGCCCTAGTACACTGTGCCTTTCCTTTGATTAAATCTTCTATGGTTTCTCAGCCCC
The DNA here is from genome assembly GCA_023375785.1 of Penium margaritaceum. NCBI lineage: Eukaryota > Viridiplantae > Streptophyta > Zygnematophyceae > Desmidiales > Peniaceae > Penium > Penium margaritaceum. Next base: position 17,870 of record SZWC01010337.1, read on the forward strand.
TAGGTGCACTGTTGTGTGTGTACCCACCATTTATCTGGTGGGATCGGCAGAATCAGGGTCAATTGGAAACAGATTGACAAGGCGTAAAATGATTCTAGTAGCCTTAGGCGGGCCCTGGTACAGTATGCCTTAGCTTTGTTTAAATCCCCTATGGTTTCACAACCCCTGAGTGCAATGATGTGTGCGCACCCACGATTCTCCCGGTGGGATTGGCAGAATCAGGGTCAGTCTGAAAGGGATCAACTGTTGGAGTGCTCCTCACCATGGCAGGAGTGACTCAAGGAACACCAAAAAGACAAGCCGTAGTGGCTTAGTGGTTAATGGTGTCCACCTATAGTGGCAAGGGCCCGGGTTCAAGTCCAACAAGATGAATTTCTGTCCTACCTCGAGGGAGGTGGAAAACAGATGCCAGGAAGCTAGCTCAAACTCTAGAGTTCCTCCTTAAGGTTCTAGAAGGCCAGATGAGGGTCTAGGAAGGTGGCACACCTTTTAGAAGTGGTTACTTGTGCTACAAGGTATCTAGAAGTTTCTTGGCCATCTGGATACCTTCCCTACTACTAGAAGCAAGCTGAAGAATATAGGAAGGGGCAAAAGCTTCTAGAGGACGGAAGGGATGCCTTCCAACGTGGGAAAAGGGACAGCCTACCAAGGGCCACTCTAGAAGCCATACAATCTGGTAGGAAGCTCCAAATTTGGCATGCTTTTGTGTTCTGGAAAGCTTAGTTCAGTGGCTATAAAATGCCACTACTTATGAGCCTTAATCAAGTGTTCATTCCCAATCAATTGATGCCAAACTGTTGCCACACTCTCTGACCAGTTTTCTGCCATCCTTGGAACCATTTGCCTCCATATTCTCACTCTCTCCAAAAACAGTTGGTGGTGTGAACCAGCCACTGCTAGGGACCCTCCACGGTGCACACTCACCTTCTGAGCCAACAAAGGGTTACGGGCCCACGCCTCTGAGGGGCTCAAAACCAGCTTGATTTCACGCTTCCAACAGCAAGACATGGCGACCAGGGAGCAAGAGAGCAGCCGCGCTGTCCTTAAGTTTGATGGGATAGGCTTTGCCTGGTGGAGGTGGCAATTGGAGGTCTTCCTCAACGACAAGGGACTACTTGAGCTTGTGAAGGGTGATGAGACTGCTCTGCCAGAGACTGCAACGGCTGAGGTAAAGGAGGCATACAAGAAGCGCAACAAAAAGGCGTAGGCGCTCCTTATGTCTGCGTTATGCCTGCCACAACTTGGGCACATCCAAGGATGCACCCTGGCTGCAGAAGCATGGTCAAAACTATGCTCCATCTACCAGTCAAGCTACCTTGCCAATCAGCTCTTCATCTTCAAATGACTCGTCACCCTCCGAGCCAATGAAGGTGACAACGTCATGGAAATCATGCCAGAGATTGTGTCGCTCGCAACGGAGTGTGTGGCCACTGGTTGGGAAGTCGACTCTCACTTGCAAGCTATGATCCTCCTTCTAGCTTTGCGGGATAGTTGGAGTCCCATGATCACAGTCCTTGGTGGCTGGCTTTCCAACGAGCTAAAGTACCCAAAGGTTGCTGAGTACATGCGCAATGAGTGGATGCGACGTGGCGGTTGAGAGATTGCAGCGGCATGAGGTTCAGCTTACATGGTTCATCCTCAAAGTGGAGGCCAAGGCGACAAGTGGAAGGGTGCCAAACAGGGCACCAAGAAGGGTGACAAGAAGGGAGAATGCTTCAATTACGGCAAGGAGGGCCACTATGCGCGCAACTGTCCTGAGAAGAAAACAAATCAGTCGCAGCGGGGCTAGAAGAAAGATGAGCACACCTTTATGGCCTACAACTCTACCAACTTGAAGGATCCGGAGTTGCCGTCATTGACTCTGGATCAGGCAGCCACACGCAATGCAACAGGGCGGCATTTGTCACCTACGGCACCTTGGAAAGACGCATGACGGTGGCCAATNCTATGCACAAAGATCCTTAGCAGCCGGGCGGGGTTCAACACCGCCAATCTTGCAACAAAGGATGGAGGAGAACTTGACCTATGGCACCGCCGACTCTGCCACATTTCTCCATCGATAGTGAAGGAGATGGCTAAGAGGGAAATGGTGCGTGGTCTCCAAAACTGCGGCCTTGATGGAACCAATGAGGCCGTGTGTGAGCCATGCATTATTGGCAAATCAACGCGGCATTCGTTTGTGGCAAAGGGGACGCGTGCATCAGCAAAACTGGCCGTGGTACACACATTTATGTGTGGACCGCTTGAGAGCTCTATCGGCGGAGCTCGCTACTTCCTCACCTTCATCGATGTCCACAGCCGGAAACTCTACCTGTACCAAATGAAGCGAAAGAGCGAGGTCCTTGCGTACATGCAGGAGTTTGTGGCAGATGTGGAGCATCAAACAGAGTTGAATGTGAAAGCGTTCCGAAGTGACAACGGTGATGAATATGCGGGGTGCCTTGGGTGGATGAAGAGCAAGGGGATTGAGTGGAAGAAAACAACTCTACACTCCCCACAACAGAATGGCATCGCAGAGAGAGTGAATCGCACAATCCTTAACATGGTGCAATCCATGTTGAGCAACGCTGGCCTTACACAGCAGTATTGGGTGGAGGCGGTAAGGACAGCAGCGCACATCATGAATCTTATGCCAACGAAGCCGTTGAAGGACAAGGAGAGCAAGGCATGGAAGACGTCACAAGAGGTGTGGAGCGGGAGGAAGCCGACAGTAGGTCACCTCCGCATATTTGGTTGTGTTGCACATGCGATGGTGTAGGCATGAAAGGGACGGAGCAAGCTGGAACCGTGCACCTGCTGGTGTATTGTCCTTGGATATGAGAGCAAAAGCAAGGCGTACGGGCTCTTTTACCCAAGGAGGCAACAAATTGTGCGAAGTCCCGACGTCACTTTCAACAAGAAAAGCCGTTGGACAGACAAGGAGGCAGGACTATCCAAGAGGGGGGAGTGGATGCCACTCCTTGAGGGGGAGACGCCGGAGGTCGTGAATGAGGGTGACGTCCTCACAACACCACCAACAAGAGAGAATCGCCTAAGGGATGGCCGAGCAGCAGATTCTATTCTGGCCAGTTCGGATGAGTAATCCGAAGCACAGGAGATGCACGTGGAGGCAAGGAGTCGACCGATGTCTCCAAGGTCTCCATGAGAGGGGGAGCATGT
>SZWC01010337.1:22715-33028 GCA_023375785.1 Penium margaritaceum
TGTACCAAATGAAGCGAAAGAGCGAGGTCCTTGCGTACATGCAGGAGTTTGTGGCAGATGTGGAGCATCAAACAGAGTTGAATGTGAAAGCGTTCCGAAGTGACAACGGTGATGAATATGCGGGGTGCCTTGGGTGGATGAAGAGCAAGGGGATTGAGTGGAAGAAAACAACTCTACACTCCCCACAACAGAATGGCATCGCAGAGAGAGTGAATCGCACAATCCTTAACATGGTGCAATCCATGTTGAGCAACGCTGGCCTTACACAGCAGTATTGGGTGGAGGCGGTAAGGACAGCAGCGCACATCATGAATCTTATGCCAACGAAGCCGTTGAAGGACAAGGAGAGCAAGGCATGGAAGACGTCACAAGAGGTGTGGAGCGGGAGGAAGCCGACAGTAGGTCACCTCCGCATATTTGGTTGTGTTGCACATGCGATGGTGTAGGCATGAAAGGGACGGAGCAAGCTGGAACCGTGCACCTGCTGGTGTATTGTCCTTGGATATGAGAGCAAAAGCAAGGCGTACGGGCTCTTTTACCCAAGGAGGCAACAAATTGTGCGAAGTCCCGACGTCACTTTCAACAAGAAAAGCCGTTGGACAGACAAGGAGGCAGGACTATCCAAGAGGGGGGAGTGGATGCCACTCCTTGAGGGGGAGACGCCGGAGGTCGTGAATGAGGGTGACGTCCTCACAACACCACCAACAAGAGAGAATCGCCTAAGGGATGGCCGAGCAGCAGATTCTATTCTGGCCAGTTCGGATGAGTAATCCGAAGCACAGGAGATGCACGTGGAGGCAAGGAGTCGACCGATGTCTCCAAGGTCTCCATGAGAGGGGGAGCATGTGCTTGGAGAGGAAGGTACCAAAAGGGGACAGCAATAACAACAACCACCTCTAGAGCCCCGCACGAGCAGCCGTGCGCGAAGACGGACAAAAAGGTACGATGCCGGCAAGGGCATTTGGACTGGGTTTGCACAAGCCTTGTTCACACAAGAGGAGCCTCAATCTGTAAAGAAGGCACTGCAGCGGAAGGATGGGGCTGAGTGGAAGGGAACAATAAAATCTGAGCTTGCCTCCCACAAGGAGAACAGCACTTGGGAGCTAGTTGACCGGTCGGAGGGCAAGAAGATCATCGGCTCCAAGTGGATCTCCCGGAAGAAGCTCACGAAGGAGGGGAAGGTGGTGCGGTACAAGGAGCGGCTGGTGGCAAAAGGGTATGCCCAGAGAAAAGGGGAGCACTACGACAAGACCTTTGCACCAGTTGCCAAGTTTACCTCCATCCGTACTATCCTCTTGGTGGCAGCAGCACGCGACTACAAAATCCACCAAAAGGACGTCAAAACTCCGTTCCTCAATGGCGACCTAGATAAGGAAGTCTACATAGAGGTGCCCAAAGGGGTGGATGTGCCGCAAGGGAAGCTGTGCCGGCTTCGCAAGGCGCTCTATGGACTGAAGCAAGCTCCACTCATGGGGTACCTTAAGATGGATAGTTTCATGGTTGAGCTTGGCGTCAAGTGCTGCGAGGCTGATCACAGCGTGTACGTGCGTAATCAGCCGGGACTCCACCAAATTGTCGTCGTCTACGTTGATGACCTCATCCTTGTGTCTCCGGATAAGGGGAAGCTCAAGAGCTTGAAGCAACAGGTTGGCGGCCGGTTCAAGATGACAGACATGGGCAAGCTTGAGTACTACCTGGGCATCGCCATCAAGAGGGACCGTAAAGCACGCACGCTGGAGATGGGTCAAGGAAAATACGTGCAGGAGGTGCTCCGCCGCTACAACATGGAGAGGTGCAATCCCATTGGCACACCTATGATAACGACATGTGAGCTGAGCTCGAGCATGGGCTTGAGCACGGAGGACGAGAAGGAGGAGATGGCTGGAGTACCGTACCAGTCCACAGTTGGCAGCATAATGTATGCCATGGTGGCGACGTGGCCTGACCTTGCCTTTGCTGAAGGACAAGTTAGCCGCTATGTTGCTGATTCGGGGCCGCTACATTGGCAAGCGGTGAAGAGAATCCTCCGCTACTTGAAGGCAACCACACATTTGCGTTCATAGGTGGGAAAAAGGACAGCCTACCAAGGGCCACTCTAGAGGCCATAGAATTGGCTAGGAAGCTCCACATTTGGCGTGCTTTGGTGTTCTGGAAAGCTTAGATCAGTGGTTATAAAATGCCACTACTTGTGAGCCTTGATCAAGTTTTCATTCCCAGTCAATTGAGGCCAGAACTGTTGCCACACTCTCTGACCAGTTTTCTGCCATTGTTGGAACCATTTGCCTCCACAGTTTCAGTCTCTCCAAAAAGAATTGGTGGTGTGAACCAACCACTACTTGGGACCCTCCAGGGTGCACACTCACCCTCTGAGCCAAGATCAACAATCTATAAAAAACTTGTAGTAGGCTTAGGCGAGCCCTAGTACAGTATGCCTTTGCTTTGATTAAATCCCTTGTGGTTTCATAGCCCCTATGTGCAGTGTTGTGTGTGCACCCACCATTTTCTGGGTGGCATTGGGGGAAACAGGGTCAATGGGAAATGAATTGATGAGCCATAAACTCTTTTTGGTAGCCTTAGGCAGGTCCTAGTATACTGTGCCTTAGCGTTGATTAACTCCCTTGTGGCTTAACAGCCCCTAGGTGCAGTGCTGTGTACCCACCCACCATTGTTTTGGTGGGATCGACGGAGTCAGGGTCAGTCAAAAACAGATCAACCAGCCGTAAAATGCTTGAAGTAGCCTTAGGCGAGCCCTAGTACACTGTGCCTTAGCTTTGATTGAATCCCCTATGGTTTCATAACCCCTAGGTGCAGTGTTGTGTGCGCAGCCACCATTTTTCCTGTGGGATCAACGGAATCAGGGTCAGACAGAAACAGATCAACTAGCCATTGAATCCTTTTATTAGCCTTGGTCGAGCCCTAGTACACTGTACCTTTGCTTTGATTGAATCCCCTATGGTTTCACAGCCCCTAGGTGCCATGCTGTGTGTGCACCCACCACTTTTCTGGTGGGATCGGCGGAATTACGATGAACCAAAAAGGATTGACCAGAGGTAAAATGTTTCTAGTAGCCTTAGGCGAGCCGTAGTACACTGTGCCTTTGCGTTGGTTGAATCCCGCGTGGTTCCATGGCCCCTAGGTGCAGTGTCCTGTGCACACCCACCATTTTTCTTGTGGGATCGGCGGCATCGTAGACAGTCGGAAAGGGATCAACGAGCTGTGAAATGCTTGTAGTAGCATTAGGAAAGCCCTAGTATACCGTGCCTTTGCTTTCATTAAATCTCCCATGGTTTCACAACCCCTAGGTGGAGTGCTGTGTGCGCACCCACAAATCTTCCGGTGGCATTGGCGTAATGAGGATCAATCGGAAACAGATTGATGAGCCGTAAAATGTTTCGAGTAGCCTTAGCCAAGCCCTAGTACACTGTGCCTTTGCTTTTATTAGTTCCCCCGTGGTTTCATAGATCCTTGGTGCAGTGCTGTGCACCCACCCACTATTGTTTCCGGTGGGATCGAGGGAATCATGGTCAGTCAGAAACAGATTAACCAGCCGTTAAATGCTTGTAGTAGCTTCAGGCGAGCCCTAGTACACTATGCCTTAGCTCTGATGAAATCTCCTGTGGTTTCACAGCCCCTAGGTTCAAAGCTGTGTGCGAACCCACCATTTTTCCAGTGGGATCGGCGAAATCAGGATTAGTTGGAAACAGATCAACAAGCAGTTAAATGCTTGTAGTAGCCTTAGGCGAGCCCTAGTTCTCTGTGCCTTTGCTTTGATTGCATCCCATGTGGTCTCACAACCCCTAGGTGCAGTGCTGTGTGCGCACCCACCATTTTTCCGGTGGGATCGGCGGAATGAGGATCAAAGGAAAAGGATTAACAAGCCATAAAATGTTTTTAGTAGCCTTAGGCAAGGTCTAGTACATTGTGCCTTCGCTTTGATTAAATCCCGCACGGTTTCATGGCCCCTAGGTGCAGTGCTGTGTACACACCCACCATTCTTCCAGTGGGATCGGCGGAACCAGGGTCAATCAGAAACGGATCAAGGAGCCGTGAAATGTTTCTTGTAGCCTTAGGCTAGTCCTAGTACACTGTTCCATTGCTTTGATTAAATCCCTTGTGGTTTGACAGCCCCTAGGTGCATTGTTCTGTGCACACCCACAATTATTCCAGTGGGATCGGCGGAATCAAGGTCAATCGCAAACGCATTGATGAGCCATAAAATGTTTCTATTAGCCTTATATGGGATTTAGTACACTGTGCCTTTGCGTTGATTAAATCTGCTGTGGTTTCACAGCCCCTAGGTGCAGTGATGTGTGTGCACCTTCCATTTTTCTGGTGGGATCGGTGGAATCAGGGTCAATCAAAAACAAATTGATGAGCCGGAAAATGATTCTAGTAGCCTTAGGCGGTCCTTGGTACACTCTGCATTTGCTTTCATTGAATCCCCTATGGTTTAAGAGCCCCTACGTGCAGTGCTTGGTGCGTACCAACCATTTCTGGTGAGAATCAGGGTCAATCAGAAACGGAACAACGAGCCATGAAACATTTCTAGAAGCCTTCAGCAAGCCCCAATACACTGTGACTTTTCTTTGATTAAATCCCTTGTGGTTTCAGAGCCCCTAGGTGTAGTGCTGTGTGCGCACCCACCATTTCTCCGGTGGGATAACTGGAATCCGGGTCAATCCGAAATGGATCAATGAGGCGTAAAATGTTTTTAGTAGCCTTTGGTGGGCCCTAGTACACTATTCCTTTGTTTTGATGAAATCCCTTGTGGTTTCACAGCCCCTAGGTGCAGTGCTTTGTGTGTACCCACCATTTTTCCAGTTGGATTAACTGAATCAGGGTCAATCAAAAATGGATCGACGAGCCGCAAAATGTGTCTAGTAGCCGTAGGCAAGCCCTCGTGCACTATGCCTTTGCTTTGATTGAAATCCCCTCTGGTTTCACAACCCCTAGGTGTGGTGCTACATGTCCACCCACCATTTTTGCAGTGGAATTGGCAGAATTCGGGTTAATCAGAAACAGATCCACAAGCTATAAGATGTTTCTAGTAGCCCTAGGGAAGACCTAGTACACTGTGCCTTTCCTTTGATTTGATCCCCTTTGGTTTCACAACCCCTATATGCAGTGCTGTGTGAGCACCCACCATTTTCCCAGTGGGATCGGCGGAATTAGGGTTAGTCAGAAACGAATCAACAAGCCGTAAACTGCTTGTAGTAGCATGCATACCCTGCTACACTGTGCTTTTGCTTTGATGGAATCCCTTATGTTCACAGCCTGTAGGTGCAGTGGTGTGTGCACACCCACAATGTTTCTAGTAGCCTTATGTGAGCCCTAGTACACTGTGCCTTTGTTTTGATTAACTCCCTTGTGGTTTCACAGCCCGTGGGTGCACTGTTGTGTGCACACGCACCATTTTCCTGGTAACATCGGCGGAATGAAGGTCAATCGCAAACGGATCAACAAGCTGAAAAATGTTTTCAGTAGCTTTAGGCGAGCCCAAGTACACTGTGCCTTTGCTTTGATTGAATCCCCTATGGTTTGAATGCCTCTAGGTGCAGTGCTGTGTGTTCACCCACTGTTTTTCCGGTGGGATTGGCAGAATCAGGGTCGATCGCAAACAGATCCACAAGTTGTAAAATGTTTCCAGTAGCCTTAGGTGAGCCCTGGTACACTGTGCCTTTGCTTTGATTGTATATGCTCTGGTTTCACAGCCCCTAGGTGCAGTGCTATGAGCGCACCAACCATTCTTCCGGTGGGATCGGCGGAATAAAGGTCAATTGATAACGGATCGACGAGTCATAAAATGTTTCTGGTATCCTTATGCAAGCCCAAGTACAGTGTGCGTTTGCTGTGATTATATCCTCTGTGGTTTCCCAGCCCCTAGATGGAGTGTTGGGTGCACAGCCACCATTTTCCCTGTGGGATCGGTGGAACTAGGGTCAGTCACAAACAAATTGATGAGGCGTAAAATGTTTATAGTAGCCTTAGGCGAGCCCTAGTACATTGTGCCTTTGTTTTGATTAAAATCCCCTGTGGTTTCACAGCCGCTAGGTGTTGTGCAGTGTGTGCACCCACCAATCTTCCGGTGAAATCGGCGGAATCAGGGTCAATCCAAAACGGATTGACAAGCCGTGAAATGTTTCTAGTAGCCTTAGGCAAGCCTTATTACACTATGCCTTTCCTTTGATTGAATCCGCTCTGGTTTCATAGCCCCTAGGTGCACTGTTGTGTGGGCACCCACACTATTTCCGGTGGGATTGGCGGAATGAGGGTCAATCGAAAACTGATTGACAAGCCACGAAATTCTTCTAGTAGCCTTAGGCCGGCCCTAGTACACTGTGCATTAGTTTTGATTAAATCCCCTGTGGTTTCACTGTCCCTATGTGCAGTTCTGGGTACGCACCCACCATTTTTACGGTGGGATCAGCGGAATTAATGCCAATTGGAAACGGATCAACAAGCCGTAAAATGTTTCTAGTAGCCTTAGATGAGCCCTGCTACACTGTGCCATTTTTAATTCAATCCCGTCTGGATTCACAGCCCCTAGGTGCAGTGTTGTGTGCCCACCACGCATTTTTCGCTCCTACTTCTACTGAAGCCGTTACTGCTGTTGCCGCTGCCACTTTCGCTGTTACTGCTACTACTCCTGTGGTGGCTGCCATGGCTGCCACTGAAATGGTTTCTGCTATTGCCGTAGCAATGTTTTCTGTTGAAGCAGCTGCTCCAGCTGTTCTTTCAACTTGAACCACTCGCACTGCCACTGCCACAGCTTCCATTGCTACTACCCGCTGTCGCTGCTGCTCTAACTATTGTTACAGCTACTGCTGCCACTGACACATGTAATCCTTCATCTGTGGCAATTTTTTCTGCCTCTGTAGCTTCTGTCATCGCTGTTCTTGTTGGGAAGGCAGCAGCCTCTGCTCCTGCTGCTGCCCTTACAGCCGTGGCTGCAACCACGTGTGAGTGTCCTGTGACAGCTGCAGGTGCCACTGTGGATGCTCTTGCTGCTGTCGTAGGCGTGGCTAGTATATGGATGCCTGCTATGCGAGCAGCTACCTCAGGCGCCAATGTTGCAGATGCTGTTGCTGCACGCATGCTGTTGCTACCCATGCAGGTACTGCAAGTGCTGAGATTGCTGATGCCGCTCTCACCGTGGGCAGCAGCTCAGTGCTGCTATTGAAGGCATTAGCCTCAACCTTCTTCTACTGCTGCTTTCAGTGCTGCTCCTCTGTTGCTACTGCAGCTTGCTGCTTCAGGTTGCCTTGGTGTGGTGTGTCCTTCCAGGATCTTAGCTGTAGTTGCGACTCTCACCACTAATGCTAGAGCTGTCTCTCTGCCAGGCAGCTCAGCAAGGACTACCTGGCTGACCCAATGCCACAGAAGATTGCACGGAGACATGCTAGATCTGCTGTGCTGTCTGTGCAAGAGTCTCTGAGCAAGAACATTCCATGATCAGTAGAAGTAGTAGTGGAAGCACGTCACAGCAAGGGCTCAACCAGGGGAGACACGCAATACTCTTATTGAAGAACCTTTAATATAGGGAATGGAAAATGTCAGACTTGTTGCCAAGGTTGTCGCTGCCAGCACATTGGCGTGGAGCATGCCGGTCCAGGTAGTCTGCCAAAAAATTGCCCAGAACACACAAAACTGGATGCGCAGTCAGACAAGGGGAGGGTTGAGGGTGAGGCTCTGCGAATTGCTGAGACATGGAAGGGACGAAATATGAGGCTGCATTTGGTGTCTTGCTAGGATGGAGACTGTGCCCAGATGTGTGGGAATCCTTTGGAGGCTTGGGCCTAGATGGCTGGCAATTCATCCATTGGTTGGTGTCGTTGTGCTTGAAGAGGGTTTGTAACCGGCATAATGTGGGAGATCAGCCAGGGCGGTTGGCGCGGGCTGTGACTTTGTTCGCGCAGAGGCTGTCCATTGCGGAGATCCGACTGCAGTGCAGAGTGATCCACAACTTTGGCCTGTGGCGGGGCAGTTTGGATGTGTCAGTCGGCACAGATTTCACCATCCCGCCGCCAAGGCCATGGACGTTGGGCCCTATTTCTATGGTGGATCTCTGTTAGACTGATCCTCTGGAGGGGGAGGAATTTTTTTGACATGGTGATTCTTGCACCCCTCTTTTCTCCTTGTCTGCTTTCTTCTTCTATCTCATTGTCCTGCGGGTGGCGGAATTGTTTTATTGTACTATGTGCTTGTGCCGGTTCATGGCGGCATTTCTTGTTTGCATAAAGTTCAATTCCATTTGCCACACACACACACACACACACACACACACACACACACACACACACACACACACACAAAACTTGGCATGAACTGGTGCAAAGTTGTCCAAACTAGATGTCATTTGGTCCTTTGCATGCACGCTGGCAAATTCTTTGCAACAGATCCACACATATGGGTTCCAATCTCGTGCACTAGGAAAACGACNCGCACACACACACACACACACACACACACACACAAAACTTGGCATGAACTGGTGCAAAGTTGTCCAAACTAGATGTCATTTGGTCCTTTGCATGCACGCTGGCAAATTCTTTGCAACAGATCCACACATATGGGTTCCAATCTCGTGCACTAGGAAAACGACGCAAAAAAAAAAGAAAAGAAGAGAAACAAAATGGTTACAGGCCAGTCCACCAAGAAAACTATGTTGGCTACGGAAAAGAGGAGGCCACATCAGGGCTCCCACGATTCACCACAGCTATATGGAAGGTGCAGGTGGTTTGTCGGCCACGTGTACCTCAGGCTGGCCAGCTGTGTCCTCACTGCCTGGACCACAACACATAGGCTGCAGCTTGGTCTGCATCAGAAATCTGCACCATTCTGGACATGGCCAGGTGATCACAGTCGAATGTGCATAAACAAGACAAGGACAGCCAAATATCTTACACTGGAGTGAGCTCATCCCATTCACCATATTCCACAACCTGACCACCACTCATGTACTTGGACTTCAAGTTTGAGTGGCATGACGAATGCAATATCTTAGACTGGAAATGGATAGGAGCCTTAATCGATATTCATTGATGTTCTCAGTTGGGACCACAGCTTGACATGGTAACAAAGAAGCTCCAATTCTGCGCTGTAGGACTCATGGTTTCAGTCTGTTGGGGTACATGAATTGCAGTTTGGGTCCCGTGGTTGACATGGATTTTGTGCGTGGACAAGAGAGATCATAGGAACTGAAAGCCTTGAGAGCTGGCCTGATAATGGCTAAGTGGGGCGATCATACATCCCTCCTCCTTTTCAAGGAAGTAGTTGACCTTTGTAGATCACCAAGTCCTCCTGTTTCTCCAACAGGGATGCATTCCTGGAGCTGAACAATGTCATCTTGGGACTTAGGTGTGCTTGGCCAATTCGTCTATGCACCCCCCTTTCAAAGGTACTTACCGATAGTTCTCAATGAGCTACAACCATCAGTTTAACTGTGTAACATGGATAACTTGTTGTTGCATAGAGTGAGGAACAGCAACAAATCTGCACCAGATGACATGTTCTTCTAACCGCATCTGCTGTTAACGTGCAACATGACAAAGTGAAATGTGAACTCATCATGTGGTTGAAGAGCATACTGCTGCAGGCTCCACACCCAGAAGATAGTTTGGAGAAATTCCACTACTAAATGTGACTTATTCCATCTTCCCTATCCTCCTCCAACCTACGTACTCTACAAGCTCGCCAAGGATAATAGACCGGTGACAAAGATGGTATTCGCCAAAAAAATACCACCTTTGGGCAAGTGCATGTGAGGTCCTTCAAGCCAGAATTCCATGCCACATGACAGGAGACATCAGAAAAAATTCATGCTGCAAAAGGTTCAGGCGCCAATCTCACTGCTTGAAGATCTAAACATGTATGGCAAAAACCGTGAGAAGGACTATTGAACAGGAAAATCACAAAGCCTCAGAACACTTGGTATGAACGCTAAAGCTTTTGTGCCATTCCCTGCTGGCATAAAGGCTCTCAAAGTCCGAGTTTCAGAAGAAGATCGGGGATGTTGTCACCACTCTCACGAGCCAGCGGCTCTGAGCCAGCACTGTCAATGGCTGGCTGACTGCTTTTGCATCCCAAGAAGCCTTGCAGGCACTGCTGATGGATCCGTGCAAGGGACAAGGCTGTCTGTGATGCGGATCTGGAGTCAGAACCAGAATGTGATCCCGGTTGACGTGCGTGAACATGAGGCATTCCAGCAACACCAAGAGCTTCACGGCTCTCATATGTTGCTCGACCACCATGTGTCCAAGAGTGGGCACAAGCCAGGCTGCTCAAGTTTGCCCTCCTACGACATTGGTAGGGCC